>JBBPTC010000093.1:24738-40999 GCA_038093955.1 Boletus albobrunnescens
TTACCTATGGAATCTAGGTTTGTTGTCATGCCCAGGTACTAAGCTTGCACTCTACACAGCGTTAGAGAAGAGACTCCACTAATATGTCAGAGACCTTACCCGACACGTTGTCTATTCGTTGCGTTCCTGTTTGCAAGAGTCACTTACCTCATAAGACACCGAGTTTCATGTTTTCTGGCCCCGTCGAATGCTCCTCGTCGGCATGCGGGTCTCATCCTCCTCTCATCATACCCCCACCGTACCCATTGCCCGATCCGAGCACGAAGCCCAGCCTGCAACGTCTCTCGCGAAAGAAACTGTATCTCGACGAGGCCGAGCTCGAGTCTGATCAGAACTTGGTCATCGATTCCCGGTCCTCGGCGAGGGCAGATCTTGACCATCTCGTTTTAATACTCATCACTCATACGTTTCCATGTCCATAGAACTTCATTCTTGCTCGCTCGACGCGATCGCTCACCTGGATCATTGCCACGACGTGGACCTCAGCATCAACGTGCGGCGTGCGGACGGAACGAAAACTTATGCGTTCTCGGACGAACCAATTAGAGAGCTTGTGCTCGCCGACGATGAGTGAACACGCTTGACCATATCCTTGATCTTTATTGGCGACCAGCCAAGGTGAGGCGAGGCGAGGTGCAGTCAAGGATAGAGACTTTGAGACACGTGCAATGACATCTAGAAAGATGTGCATTTCACATCTAATTCTCGGGTTTGGGCACTTGCGTTGGGTTCAGTACTCCTGGAGTTCAGGAAGCACGACATCTGTTAAGACTTAAGGAGCACCGGTTGAAATGGTGATACTAGTGGATCCGAACGCAAATAAAGGTGCTCAGACAGCAAGTAGCACATGGAAACGTATGCGCAAACCAGTGGAGGTCGATCACGAGGCTGACCCTACAAACATGTGCAAAAAGCGTTAACTGCGTGAGAGAGTCCATAGCATTGGGTTCCGCCACACCATCGAACTTACTGTCAAGCACAACGTTCCAACCCTTCAGTGGCCATGTTGTTTCACCGTGACTACGAACTGGATTGAGAGCTCCACCCACGACTCTAATATCCCTATTTGTGTGTGCACACCCCCCAATTGTTATCGAGGACCCTCAGGGTGGGAGGCGAGGCCCTCAGACAATGAATTCGGTGATTGATCGGGCAGCTGCAGGCTGTGTCCAGGCGCTGGTACGACAGCTAAGTAGCTCCCTCGAGGGTTGCGTTGCCGCTCATTGCGCCTTGCCATGCCCCACCTGCTACTCATCCTTTTCTATCTTGCCCAGCTCGTCCAAGGAACCCCTTCTAATACAACGGATCCTGGTTGCCCGTCACTCGACGGAACAACCCGCAGCGTCTGGAGCATATTGGGCAGCTGCGCCATCACTTTATTGATTTGCGTTTGGCATGCAATCCATTTTGATCTTGACGATGATTTCATGGCACAGATATTAGTCACTCTAGCAACTTTTTTCGTCCCGGAGATGGTGGTTGGGATGGCTGCAGGGGAATGGTGGAAGGCTCGCGGCAAAGTCAATCGGTTTCGTGGTATGTTATTCTCTGAAATACACCCATCATATGTGGCAACAAATTTCGGGATCATATTGACAGAGAAAGGATATCAGTGGTCAATGACGCACAGCTTTTTTGCGGAGATGGGAGGTTTTGCTTATCGTGACGATCAAGGAGGCTTGCGCACGATCCATTCCCTCGAATTCCTAGAGCTTTGCGAGGCGAACGAAATCGCAAATCCCTTTATTACTGCAAAAGACATCAAGGACTGGAGCAAATCAGATTCGATTGGAAAGGCCATCCTCGTCCTCCAGCTTCTTTGGTTTGTGCTACAGGTCATTGTTCGTGGTTTGAGAGGTTTTGCAGTCACGCTGGTTGAACTCGACACGGTCAGCATGGCTGCACTCTCGCTTGTCGTCATTCTTCTGTGGTGGGACAAGCCATTCCGTCCGGGGCATGCTCATATTTTCTATTCGCCCCTGGAGGTAAAGGCAGATTCAAAAATGGATTCGCGCCGCCTGCAAGTGCTTTTTGATTTAACGTTGCGTGAGCCATACCGACATGACAATATCGTGTTATGCAGGTCCAGTGCATGGAAACCCGAACCCGGGTATTTGGATGTGTTCATGGCCTACTTTGCTTGCGCCCGGAAAACAAAATCGATCACTAACGATGAAGCAGTCGCCTTGGTGGACACAGAAGTTCGTATCCTTCAGTCTCTTTGTCGACGACTGACCAATCTGACGAGCAGAAGAAAAATGAAAATGTTCATTCCAGAAGCAGTAACCTGGTAGATGCGATCGATGAAGACGATATCAACTCCGTTTCTCTCTGTACCACTTGGATAATTCTAGGTGGACTGCATCTCATCGCATGGAACTTTGATTTTCCAACGGAGACAGAGAAGACGCTGTGGCGAGCCGCATCGCTCGCCTTGGCGGGAAGTCCACTGACTTTGCTCAGTTTCTGGGTCGTTCTCGACAAATCGGGGCTAGAATGGTGGGATTGGGTGGTATACGCAGGCAATGGGATCAAGTTGTTATTAATGATTCTGGGTGTCGTATCGCGTGTGGTCCTTGTTGCTCTGATGCTTGCCAGCCTTCGTGCCCTGCCTCCATCCGCCCACCAGACTGTCTCCTGGATAACCTATATTCCTCATCTTTAGCTCTTCCACTGCGGTCGAGCACGTAGTATGACCATGTTGTGCACATCATATACGCTACATTCTGGAAACATGTACACGAAAGCGGGTGGGCACTGTTCTTCACAGTGATGGACAAGGAGAAGAGCCTCAAGAGTGATCGATAGTTACCATGTATGTATTTGCAAAAGCCGGAGTCCTTTGTATGCGATGCCTCAGTCGTTCTCCGTCAAAACTTACAGTCTCTCCAAGATCGCCATGTACTCTACCACGGCTCCATGATTCCCTTGCAGAAACAAGAAACCATATCACAGGATCATCAGCCTTAAGCTTATTGTTTATTGCAGCGCGAGCGTGAAAGGGCTGATAGTCAAGTTCGATTGTCAGAAGCCAAGCTTTAGCTTCAAGTTTCAAAAGTTGGTGAGTATGTTGATGCTTGTTGAAAGGTTGATTGACCCGCCAACATGATGAATGGGGTTACGTAGAGCTCAAGTTTACAAACCACACTCTGACACTTCGTACGGTGTTTGTTCGTCGCTCCGTTCGTTGGATCCACGAGGTCTGTTTCTATGCAAGAAGGAACAGTATCACAAAGTTCTGACGGCCGAGATAAAATAACTCGAGAAATAACTCGAGTGCTAGATTAAACCGAAGGAAGAAAATTTCCTTTAAGCCAGAATTTCAAGTTTAGCAAGAAGGTACGCGACGAATTTCACGGTTAACTTTGCAAGCGGGACCGAGACATGGACTCAGTATACAGATATTGTTAGCACATGCGTATTCGTGCCCCATGACACTATTGCGCTCGTTCGGTGGGTACACCATCTCAACGCAACCAATACAACCAAAGCTAGCGTCCGAGCGATCTGAAGGTTATAAGTCAGGTCAGTAGATGTCTTTTTACAAGATGCTTTGATGCAAGACGTTGAACCAAGTGACTACTACCACCGCACCTCAAACTCGCACGCTGTTGGTCTTGAGCCGGACGTTTGGATCGCACCTTCGTGTTTTGCGATACAAGGTGGCGGCTCCGATTGTCCAAAAACGCCCGGTCATGAGACCTGCGAGTCCACAGAGGTATTTCTGGATTAATAATGTCAAGGTCCCGCTGCTTTCCACGCGCATGGCTCGTCCGCAACATTTAGATGACATGACGCGACCTCACGCGCACCATTCGACGCCTGACAAACTCGTTAGTTCATCCACGTCTTGCGCTTATAGCTGACAGAACCTGTGGTCATGCTTACAAGTGATGGGTAAGCGAGGTACCCACAGTAATCAGACGTCCGACGGTCGGGACAGCGGCTGAGCTGGACGATTTGGCGGAGTGGGCGGTTTACCCGGAGTACATAAATCTGCTAGCCCTTTTAAACGTTGACGCGAGCTTGGGCTGTCGATTTCATGCAACCAATCATCGAGCTCATCTTGCTTGCTGGCGTTGCAGTCGCCAGCATCCAGCAACTCCTCTCCACACCACCGTCCTCGGAAACCAGGGCGAATAAGTATCAGTTCGACTGGCCCATCCAGAGGGTCGCAATCATTGGGGCTGGTCCAAGGTGTCCCGTGTGTCTGCTTCAGCATGCCATGATTCACTCACATCCTTTTAGTGGTCTGGTTGCGTATCGGGAACTGACAGAAGCAGGATTAGAGGTCCGCATCTTTGAGCGGGACGCTGTCCCTGGAGGCAACTGGCATTACACTGAAGAGATCCCCCCCGATGCTCCCGTGCCAAACGCCCCTGCCTCGATTGGCAGCTTTGTGCCTTCGTTACCTCCAGCAGGCGTCGACCTGCCGTATTCGGAGGAGTTCGAGGATGACGGTAAGATCCAAAGGGATCATAGAGCACCAAAACCGATGTGGGAGTCACTGACTACGAGTACGCCTTCTGTACGTGGCCTAGTATTATGTGGAGGATAGACTTAGAATGTACATGTCATACTGGTATGTGTAGCCCTTGCAACAGGTGAGTTGGACACATCTGGCCAGTTTTCTTCTAGAATCTGATTCCCGCTTCCGGACGTTAGTTTCCTCAATGGCGTTGGCCCGCGGGTACACCATGGGGTATGTTCCCGTCCCTCGTAGAACCAGTCGTTCACGTCGACCACCAGAACTCTCACATTACCGAGTTCGCAATTACCTTCGATCGTACGCTTCCTATCTCAACGTCAACAGTAACGACGGAAACACCGCAGCGTCTTACAATACACGCGTGGAGCGTGTCGAGAAGCGAATCAATCGGGCTGGGAAAGAGCAAGGTTGGAGACTATGGCTCAGGTCCCTCGAACCAACCCAGAGTGGCACATACCGGGTGACCTGGTGGATCGAGGTATGTTTCTTTCCCTTGCATGTCTTAATATTGCATCCGACTGATGGGTGGATGTGTAGGATTTCGATGCTGTTGTCGTTGCTTCCGGCAAGTACGCCCCATCCATGCCGTCTATTCCTGGCCTGGATGGGTGGGTACGGAGTTTTCCCGATCTGGTCCGTCACTCGAGACAATATCGACGACCGGAGACATATGCAAATCACACCGTGCTTATTGTCGGTGCAGCTGTATGTCACCGTGTGGAGTTGTTTTTGTCTCCTACTAATAAGGTCGTCCAGGACAGTGGGTCTGGAATATCTATAGATTTGAACCGTCACGTTAGAAATATTTATCAGTCTTTCCGAGTGAGGCTTGGAATGTTCTCTGTAGCTTGACGAGAGCTAACTCTAACTCCTTCACTTTCAAGCCTGACAATAGTATGTACCGACGTGATGGCTAAAAACTACTCACGATTTTAAATACCGTTTCAGAAAGTGCAGTGCATTATCCACTGGAAATTCAACTCCGTCGCATCCCCCAAAATACGACATTTGTCGGGGAGATCAAACAATTCTTACCTGTACCCGAAGGGTATTCTATTCAATCTTGCCACGTTGAGCTTAAGAACGGCACTGTAAGTCTAACTCGTTCTTTGAAACAGATTCGATGATTCACCCCTCGCTTACATAGATCCTATCGGGAATCGACAGTGTGATACTTGCCACTGGCTACCGATACTCGTTCCCATTTTTAGCACGATACTACGATGGTGATACATACGAACCTCACACAGGCACAGGTTCTGCTCCAACTGTATCACCTTTCCTTGCCTCGGACGGTTCGCACATCCGAGACTTGTATCTCGATCAGTTTTATATCGGGGACCCCACTCTTGCATTCCTCGGCGGTTCGTGGCCCAGTTTTTCGCCTCGTGGTTTACCCTTGCTCATCCGAAAATGTAGTCCAACTAGGTACATCATCGTTTCTTTCTGTAGAATACATGTCGCTCGCTCTGGCCAAAGTCTGGACCAATACGGCAAAACTGCCAAATATTCAGACGATGCGGGCGCTGCACGAAAAGACCGTCGAGGAACGTGGCGGATACGGCAAGTACGTCCTGTTCGTACCCCCAACTCAGTTTTTTGGCAAGTCATTCATTCCTTTTCTTGTCCTGTTATCGAAACTTCCTGGCACGTCCTAGCTCGTCTTACTTATCTGATCGGCTGGCTGAACGAAGCAGCGGCCAAGTATGGTGGCAAGCAGGTTTGTTGCATTCGTTCGTTCGTTTTCGTCGACGTCCCGATGCTGACGACGCTCACCACCCAGGTCGATGGCTTACCAGAGTAGTACGTCGTGAGTCCGGTGTGGACGTGAGCTCTAACTCACGTGCTGAGCAGTACCGGCGAGGTCTTTCATTACTGGCAGATCGCTCATTTTGGAGGGCTCATCGAGACGACTGGACCCAAGGGATCGGACAACACGAGACCCGACTCTCTCGGAATTGCGGCTGGAAACGTGGGGTGGTGGGATGAGGACGTCTAGATCACGACGCTCTCTCGGCATCCGTCTGCACGTTGGTCGTTTCCTTTGGACGTTGACGAGATGCAGACACGTCAATAGTCGTACGTAGGAATCATTCCTCAGTTTTATCGTAACTTATTCATCCTCGGTACGACTCTCTGAGTGAGCCTGACGGACCGCCGCCGAACTTGAATGTCCGAGGCATAAAGTTTTGCCCAGGCCCCTCTAACTTCAGCGCCACATGTCATGTACTTACCGTCCGGCGTAACTCTGGCTCATCCCTGCCTGAAGTGCCCTCAGTTCCGGCGGGCCATGGTGCACGTTATCAAGACGATCATTACTTAATATTACTTGATGTGAAAAAAAAAGAAAAAAAAAAAACCTAGAGAGCCAAACTCGATGACGATGCCTAGTGCACTACGTGTACATACACAACAAGGGAGGGCCGACCCCTACACTGAGACGATGACGATGTGGATGATGATGCCGTGCATAATTTATAGAGGAAGACATGAAACAAATGAATGAGAAACAAACGAGGAAAACACAGAAACACACAAGGAAACCGTCTCCATCTCGAACAAGCCTGAAATATAACATCTTGCAGTGCCACGTCTCCTCCATGACGACAACATCCACGTCTAACCCACCCACCTTTCACCTTTACCTCGACCTTCACCCCCATCTAAACATCCCCCTTCCCTCCCTCACTCGCCTGCACCGTCTAGACAATTGGTGACACTGCCGTCACCTCTCCACCTGACCCAGCAGCAGACGTATTAAACATTGCCTTGAGCGCCAGGTCGTTCCTCTTCTGCCTCACCCTCTCTGCCTCCTCCGCACCCCCAGTCATCTTGAGCCTCTTCCCATTCACAAAGCCCGCCAACTCATTCTGGAACTCGTCCGACCGACTCGCCAATTCTTTCTCGCGGTGCTTTTGATTCGCCGCAATTGCCTTCATCCGCTTCTCGGGATCCACAGCGGCACCCCGGATCTCCATCATGACCGTGCTCAACCCGTTGTGTCCTTCATCGGCAGGCAGGGGCTTAAAGGACCGCCCGCGCCCGCTGCCGCGGCCTGGCGTCCCACCCCGAAGTGAAATAACCTTTTGAACGTGCCCAAAGACATCGGAGAGCGCCTTGTGGTCCTCGAGTAAATCTCCCAACAGCTCCTCTTGATGCCCCAAGAACCCTTGCTCCTCCACGATGTTCTGCAACTCCTCCTCCCACGTCTTCTTCCACATTGGTTTGATCGTGTCGATGTGTTCCTTGAGGCTGGCGAGCTCGGCGGACGTCGATGCGACGTCCTCCTGGATCGTCTTGATCAGTGTTGGTTTAGGCGTCACATGGCGCTTGATCACGTCGTCTTTGAGCGCCTCCACGGAGTCCTGCAGCTCCTCGATCTTGGTAAGTACGTTTTGACTCCTCGTATCAAGCTTGGCCTTGCCCGTGTTGATGTACGCGCGCGCACCGCCCACCTTGGCACTCGCGAGCTGCTTGACCGATTGCGTCTGCGTACGAAGTGCACCCAGCGACTCCTTGGTCGATTTCATGAATTCAGTATAGAGTTGTCGCATGATCCCAAGGTCGCGTCGGAGGTTTTGGACTTCGTCGAATTGGGTCTTGAGATCGTTGACGACGCGGCTCGAATACTCGGACATGACGGACGCACCCGTCGCTTGTGGTTGGAGCTGGAGCGACTGACCGGTCGATTGGGGGAGGATGAAGGGGCTGGAAAGGTGGTGTACGTCGCCAACGATGCGCGAGAGCCGGCGGGCGACGTGTGCAAACTGTTTTTCCGAAGGACGGTCGGCGACGGGCGTACTCTCGGCGAAATCGCGCACGGCGATGGGACTGAAGGGAAAGGAGGACCGCTTGTTGTTAGCCATTACGTTCTTGAGATCTTTCAGATCGTTGGACAACACAGATATCTGTGCATCGATGTGTTGCTTGATCTGATCCAATGCTGTAAAATGGTTGAGTGAGCGTCATGCTAATAGTGCGACGACTCACGTTCAATATTGAGAGATAACAGACACTTTTCCTGGACTTCGTCAATGTCTTCCAGCTCGTACTGCACACCGCTCGACGGATCCCGTATGTAAATAGCGGGAAAGTTCTCCATCCCTGGGTTATAAGAGAACTTGTCTACAAAGAGCATGCGAAGAGACGCAAAGGTCAATCCTGGCTCGAGGGCGACCTTTTTGACCTCCCGTCCGACCTGGAGAAAAACAGGAAACGCTGTGGGCTGTTCAGGTTCAGGTTCAGGTTCGACTTCCTCTGATAATTTACTGAGATGGGATGGGGGTTGAGGCGGGGCAGGCTGGCGCACGACCTCGCTCACCGAAGGTGGTAATGGCGGGACGGGCGGTGCAACCTCCACAACCGCAGGTGATGGCGTGCGCAGCATCCGCTTCATAGTACCATCGTGCTTCGCCTCGGGCTCATCCGTCTCTGTCAAGACAGCTAGATCACCCGCGGACAATGTTGATGTCGACGAGGCAGCCATCGACCGACGGTTGTTCGGGGACGGTGTGAGGCGTTCGCGCGATATCGCACCGCACGTCATCTTGCTAAAGTGGTACGTTGAGAACCGCTTGGACGCTCTCCGCTCGAGCGCTTCACTCTTCTTGAGCGCGGCGAGCGAGCTCGCGACTGCTGGTACGTCGGGTGGTTCTATTGGCGGCGTCTGCGGGGGCGACGCATCAACGCCATTGGTGTCACCCCGATCTGGCGAGGGCTCTTCAATGATAACGGTGGGGGGTGACGTCGGTATGGGTGATGTCGGTGGGGGTGAAACGGGTTTATCGACGAGGGAGTAGCGCTTGACAGAAGCGGGGACGGGGGCAGACTGAGCGGGAGGCACGGGTGGCATTTCTCTGTCCATTTCCGTGGTGGGCGGATATGATACACGTGAATTAGATTGCGTCGGCACGCCCGGCTCAGCAGGTGCATAAGACGGTGGTTGTGAGTTACAGTTACGAGAGGGTGGCTGTGGTACTTGGGAGAGGTGGCCATTCGAGTGGGTCGTCGCCGTCCTGTCATTGACAGGTGGGTCGTCGTCCGGTTCTTGAAATACCGGTGGTGGCGTCATACGGGGTTGTGGTTGGACTTGGACTTGTTCAGAATGCTTCGAGGCATGAGAGGCGGGTTTGTTTGCCTGCCGCGCGGCATGGGCATTCTCCCTCTCTCTTTCCGCCTGCCGTTCACCGTCGACGTGCGACCGGGATAATTGCGACCGGTGTTGTCTCGCCTCGCCTTCCTGCCTGGACGTCCTGTCCGACTTTGACGAGCGAGAGTTGGTGCGCGTGTGCGTGCTGGAACGTTGGCGAGATGGATGCTGTTCGGAGACGATGCGACGGTACATGGATTGTTTACTGCGGAGGCCTTGCAGGAGGCGCGTGATGATCGCGCGCACCTTGGGTAAATATATCGCCAGATTGTCTGGAGTTGCGTCTTCAGCCAAACAGGTTTCGAGAACGTCACGAAGGTCTTCGGGAATGGACATGAGGTCTCTAAAGATATATTTGGCATTGTGCACGAGGGGGGACGCATGGTGATGGGTTGCGCACCTCATGTCTATATCGAATGATGCAAACGCAGCCACTGCTGCATTGAAGTCATTGCCCAGGCGGACGTAGACGTCGCTGATTTGGGTTTCTGAGAGTTGGAGGTTGCTCCACATGGTGAGGGACTCGAGGAGCTGCTTTATGGCTACGAGGAGCCTGGTGACAGCCGACTCAACTGCAGGCTGGAGGAGGGGCGATGAGAGGAGGGGGAAAGGGTTGAACATTGGATCTTACATGGGCTGAGCGGGCTGAACGAGACGATGAGGAGGAGGCAGAGGTGGAGTGGGTTGAAGCGACGGACTGGTTGTCGCGGCGAGACTTGTGAGCATCGTGAGGTGGGGGATGCTGAGGGATGGAGGAGGCCATTGAAGAGGTGCGGTGGCTCATACGCCTTTCAACGTCTCGCGGGTGGGAAATTTCGCGAGTCATCTCCGAAAAAAACATACATGAACTACTAAAAGTCGCTATTGTACGGCGCAGCACCTCCCCCTACAAGAACAAACTCGTCCAATACCGCATCCTGCTCGGTTCGCTTGTACGTCTTGATCGTCTCACCATAATCCGAGATGTCATACACTCGGAAGCGTCGGTCAAACCTAGGATCAGTGAGATCAATGCTGTCGACCCCTCAACACAGACGCCTTACCCGACTTTGCTGTACCCAGAGTAGGATCTGCAAAACAAAGTCCGTCATGCGATGCATACACAGCACGAGCCAAACTCACCCGCCACCTCCAAAGCACAACCACACATTCTGAACACGCTTACAGTCTTCGGTAACTGGCGCGCACGTCAGCACACCCAACTATGTGCCACACCACGCCACGTACTGTGACAATGGCCGTTGCCAACGACCTTGACCTCGGGAACAGCACCTCCAGCTCGATGCTCGCTCTCCAGAGCCTTGAGTAACCCTTTCTCAAACATCCCATCGCTCTTTTTTGCAGATCCTGGACCCTCGAGTCCATGTTGCCCAATGTCGAGTGTTGCGCCTGTACGGCTATCCTTGTCTGGAGTACCATACGATTCTAGCCTAGAACAGACAGATCACTTATCGCCCAGCGAGAAAAGCTGGGGGGACACACAGGGGAATGTGGAAAAACATGAGCGCGTTCGGTTTGGCAAGCCTACGTGTCGTGGGTGCGATCTGGTCAGATTGTCGCTCCCACAAATCATCAGATGTATCCGGCTGGAACGGGCGTTCAATGGATTCAATCGAGCCAGATTGTTGCAGGAACCACTCGATTTGGTTCTAGCGACGTATTGGCTTCCACGGACGGTCACCAAGTGCATGCGCTCACCGTGTGGATCCAGTCGTATTCAGTGGGGAAAAAGTACCCGAACCAATCTAGATACCCTTTCGAGTACGACCCAGAATCCAAAAAGTACAGCGTCAGCAAATGTGTCATCGAACTGCCCGCTGGTATGAGTGCATATATCCAACCTATCATGGACATCCGACGCACCGATCTGCGCTCCTGACCTTGAGCACGTAATTGCCCACACCACGGACATCTTTGGGACCTCGCTCGACAAGCGAGTATGGTAGTGCTCGCATCATCCTCACTTGCTCCGCCTTTACGTCGCCATTCTCTTCGTCGTGGTTTCCAAACACAGCCGCCCATGGAATCTTCCTATCCGTTACCTCGGCTGCAAACTTTGCGAGGACCGACTTGGGGTCCCAAGACGTTCCCTGTCCATTGAGCTGATCACCGGAGAAGACGACCAAGTCGGGGTTTTCACTATCGAGAACGCGACCCAGCAAGGAATTCGTGAGGTTATCCGAACCGTGACATGGGTCGAGCACCGTATCACGACAGACACCCCGAGACACCGAATAGTGTAGATCGGCAACTTGAAGAATCTTGAACCGACCATCTTTCGAGAAATGAAGTGGGGGTGCCCGTGGAACGGCTAAAGAGTGTGTTGAAACGACCATCCGAGCGATTTAGATCACGTCAACGTACGTTTAACGCCCCTTCGATATGTCACAAAGACGCTCGATATGCGTCCCTCTTGCTCAGGGGTGACTGGCGGTTCCAGCTTTTCAAACCCAAACCACGGTCGGTCTTCACCAAAGAGGACGTCAACCTCGGTGATAATGTTGTCTTTCTCCTCTGCATTCATCTCCTGCATCGTTTTGCCCGTCTTGTACCACAAGAAGAGTGGTTGTGCACGCATGACGCCGTCTCGGATCGAATGGTCGACTTTGGCCCATGAATCTGAGAGGGGTGTAGGCTCCTCCCCTGGTGGGAGGAGCTGGATGTCGGTAATGAGGGGGACATCGAGGCGTCTAGTTCGTCTATAGTATACATTCTAGCATGCACGTTAGCGCAAGCCGCATACACCCAGACGCCAACTCACCAAAGCCCATACTCCATTCTCCTTGTTCAAGTCCCGATCGACGCGCACCCATTTCCCCTTGATAGCATCCATCTCGGCGCTCGTCTGAGGCGCGCACATGTCCCCGACCAAGCCCGGCGGAACCAGGCACCTTGCGACCGCGATCTCGGATACTGGCAAGGTCGAAGGTTAGCGTTGGGACATGAGACAATGAATGCTGTGGTAAACGCACGTCCAGTGTCATGCGGCCAAAGGGGCATCCATGCATCGGTCGGGTAACTCGACGTGTCCTCTTCTGGCACCGTCACGTTCCACCAGTCTGTGCTCGACGACTGCTGATCCTGTGGGGTGCTTCCTGCATCTTGGCCACCGCCCTCGAAATAGTCTGCAGTCGTCACTGCATCCCAGGACTGCCACCCGAGTCGTTGTGAAAGGCCTGGACCAGACGTGGGTTGATGGAGAATAAAGACAAAACCGAGCAGGCAAGAAAAGGTAAATATGGCTGTCAAGGGCACAAGCAGCGCCCTCAAAAAGCGGAAGATGCGACCGCAAATGGCCATGTCGGTCTCACTGACGAACGACTAGAACAGATGATACTTGGAGGTGCTACACTGCTCACCACGTGACACTCGCTGCCCACATGACCTACAAAATAGAGTTCACCCTCTTTGCCACTTTTGCGCTGTCCAACCGCCGTCATGCAGACCGTCAGGCGCGTCCTGCGTCGGTTGTACAACACTGCAGAGACTGCACTCCCTCCCCATGCAGCAGCCGCGCGCGACGCCTCCACCCCGCTCGCCGTTCGCGGCCGCCGTCTCAAGAAATCCCCCGAACTCCTCCCCCCGCCCGACAGCCCACTCACCCCCACCGAACACGCCACCTACATGCGCCAGCTCGCCAAAGGCCACCTCCGCCAAAAAGACGGCCATGTCCCCACCCCCGCCGAGTGGCTCGACACCCTCAACGCGCGCCGCACCCGTCTCCGCGGCATCACCGCCGTCCCCTCCAAGCACACCGGCCAACTCTCTACCCGCGTCGTCGGCCAAAAAGTTTACCTCCCCAACGTCATCTTCAAGATGGTCCGGAACCACACGCCCAAGGGGACACCCTATAACCCGTACGAGGCTACGTTCCGCATTCCGCCGTCGGTCACCAAGACGGACGTGCGTTCGTACCTCTGGACCGTGTATGGCGTCAAGACGACGTACATACGCACGGCCAACTACGTCTCCCCCTTGCGTCGCACGCAGCTGGGCATGCGGCCCGTCGGCTCGCACAGGACGTACAAGCGCGCCGTCGTCGGCCTCGTCGACCCGTTTTATTATCCACAGGACATGGAGGACATGGACAAGTGGGAGCGCAAGAAGCGCGAAAAGTGGTTGGAGGAGCGGTTTGCGCTCAAGTTGGTCACGCGCATGCGGCGACACGAGTTGATCCGCATGTCCCAGGCTGGGAGCAAGACATGGCGGTTTACAGGTCATGTTCGGAGGGACAAGATTCTGCAGTCGATCGCAAGGAGGAGGGCGCTCGATGCACGGGATTTGAAACAGGTCGAGGTCGAGCTGGCAGAACGGAGGGCAGCCGGGCATGCCATCTTACGCGACAAGGGTCCCAAGCCGAAACCCAACAAGGGACAGTCATCGAAGAAAGCGTTGACCATATGATGATCCCATATTCATATCCTGCTGCCTAGTTATGTTTGACAATTGGTTGCTAAAGCTACACTTTATCTTGCGATCCGATTTCCACCGAGCGATAACCCTCCAACGCCGCTCCGTGTTTCCCGCTGCGAACCTAACGTCCAATGCCTTCGTTCATCTTCCTCTCCGTGATAATGGTGATCAGGTGTGGTTGCCCGATCGCTCGTGTTCGAGCGACCTTCGAATTTGCGATAAATTCATCTGCCAGGGCGACGGTATTCCGCCCGCACTGCATAGAAAACGCATCAGCGAGAATTAGATAACTCTCGAAACGCGAACATCAGATCCACATGACGGTCATGAAACGCGTCCATCCGTCCGATTCGAACGCGATGCGAACGAGCGCCGAATATGAACGTGACACTTACAACTCGCGCGATCGTTGGCGCATCGATGCGCGTCTGGACTCGCCGGGCATCTTGATATGCCTCGGCGTACAAAAGATGTAGGATAGTTTGAGCATGCTCGGCCAAGCCAGGTCGTCAAGTGTTAAGAGAGACGTCTCTATTCGAATGGATATAAGCTCTAGAGAGAGAGAGAGACGGAGAGAGCAATCGATGCAGATAGAAACGTGACAATAATCGTTCGTCGTCGAGGTCGAGGTCGATGATAACGCTCACGACCAACCAGTCGTCAAGGGCGCGCGCGTAAAGCTTGGGAGCCTGAGGGTGAGGATGTGAATCCCAGTGGGAGCGTGTGGGCGCAACTGGAGATATGAAACGAATCCCGTCCTTGATTTTATGTACGACCGAGTACGTACGCGGTCCCATTCGAGCTGACACCGGACCTCCCGGTAACCATTACGATGGAGGTGCTCGCACAGCCTCGGCGGGACACAGAGCCCACGGGCGGTGACATGGCAGGCACACGAACAGAGATGGACAAAACAGGAATTGGGCAGTGGACGTTTATGGAAGGTGTCGTCGTCGGACCGATTTGAGCAAGCAAGGGGGAGCGACGGGAACCGAACCGAGCTTCTTCTTCCACTGATGGCCCTTGTACAGCGGACCAAGAAATACCGGTAACTGATAGGGGGTTCGCTTACCGCGATGCGTTTACGAAAACGTCGCTCTGGAAAGACAAGTGCACGTCCGTGTTTACATCGGAGTTGCCGTCGTGTTGTGCTCCTGTGCGTCCAAGAACAATAGAAGCCGTCATTGTACTTTTTCTCGAGGCCAGTATTTATACCCCGCGATGCGCGCTGCGACGAACTCCTCGGAAAGGACCCATTGGCCTGGGATCCAAGTCCGTGGAATCAGAGTGGACATTCATGTGAGCCAGACTCGCAACTACCAACGTCAAGCGTCGGATGTCCCGACTCGATCGATTGAGATGTTCGCGTGCCATCCCCCTCCGATGGGTGTAATCTAGACGGCTACATTCTGGCGAAATACATCATTACGCACGAGAATGTCAGTCCCGTTTCTGGCAGCTGTCTCTCTTCGATGATAGGTACCGTAGAGTCCAGACGATTCGACGCCACACAAGGGCCGGGCCGGATCGAGGGGAATAGATCGAGGCGCCACCGCGGACAACAAGCAGACGTGACATCGCTCCAACGTGAAATTTTAATAGAACGATCTGCCGGGAAATCAAAAGATGCCGTTGTTGCACTCTCCTAGGTGGCGCTAGACAAGGGTGTGGCCACCGACGACGCAGAACGACAGGCGTACTTGGTCGACACATGACGCACACGAACAGAGCAGTAGCAAGAAAGTGTAGGAAGCGAAGGTGACCACGAGATAGCGCAAGCGGTTCAAAAGTCAAGTTGGCAGACTTCGATACACGCGTAGCCACGATATACCTGTACTCCCTCGCGGTCCCCCTTTCTGTCGCAGGGACTATCCCGATGCGAGGTGAGGCAGTCGTGTGTCTTATCTTATCTACTCAAGGATTAAGAGGGTAATAGCCAAGTCCATTTGACTACACGAAGGATAACTATAATGCAACACTCATTTATAGGGTCATTTGGAAATTGTAACCTGATAATAGTTAGACTAATAATGAACTGATATAGACTATCCATATGAGTTGCCAGCTAGGGTAGCAGAAACCGACTGACATGGACTGACATTTTAAACTGACATGGACTGATAGTTAGGTTTGATTAGGACTGATAGTTAGTTATAGTTTCAATTGAAATTTAGACTAATAATAAGAACCAAGAAGAACTAATATAATGG
>JBBPTC010000094.1:0-15605 GCA_038093955.1 Boletus albobrunnescens
ATCTTCCCAGAGGACAAGTGGCCTTTGGGCATCCGTACCAATGGACACTTGATGCTTAATGGACAAAAGATGTCGAAGAGCAAGGGAAACTCTTTGACGCTACGCGAGGGTATCGAGAAGTTTGGTGCGGATGCCATGCGTTTGACCTTGGCCGATGCTGGTGATGGCGTAGAGGATGCCAACTTTGACGAAAAGACGGCCAATGCAAATATCCTGCGTTTGCACACATTGCTCGGATGGTGCGACGTACGTGTTCGATGTTGGCAGACATTCGTGATTCGCTGAGGAGAGTCCCTAGGACATGTTGAAAGACGAATCCAAGTTGAGGACGGGCCCCAAAAACTATCACGATCGCGTCTTCGAGGAAGAGATCGTCAACCACATCAACATCACCAAGCATCACTATGACACGTACGTCCACCTTTTTTCATCGGTCACGTCCTCGCGTCTTTATTATTCCACCCTAGCACCTCTTTCAAGGACGCATTGAAGTACGGCTTCTACGAGTTCCAAAACATCCGTGATTGGTACCGCGAAGTCACAGCCGACGTTGGCATGCACGTCGACCTGGTCAAGTACTGGGTTCGCACATCGACTCTCCTCATGACCCCCTTTGCCCCTCACTCCGCGGAACACATCTGGCTCACGTTCCTGCAAGAGCCCCAATCGATCCAGCTCGCGCGCTGGCCCGAGCCAGGCCGCACAGCCGACCGCACCCTCATCGAAGCCGGCGCATACATGCGCGGCACGCTCAAGATGATCCGCGACGCGGAGACGACGCTGCTCAAGAAGCTCCAAAAGGGCAAAAAGGGCAAACCGGACGGCCCCTCGTTCGACCCCAAGTCGCCGAAGAGCGTCCGGGTCTACGTGGCGACGCGGTTCCCCGAGTGGCAAGAGACCTGCGTGCAGGCGGTCAAGGAGGCGTATTCGGAGGCAGAGGACAAGGTGGAAGACGTACGCGTGAGGTCGATTTTGACGGCGAGTGGGTTGATCAAGGATAAACGTACGATGCCGTTCGTGCAAGCGTTCAAGGTGATCTTGTCTCGATCGGAATTGTATCAAACCGTCGGCGCTGATTGGCTGTCACAGAAACGCATGCAGGAGTTTGGGGCCAAGGCTGCGTTCAACCGGAGTCTGTTGTTCTCCGAGTCACAAGTCCTGGCCGAGTTCTTGCCATATCTGAAACGGTCACTGAACCTGGTCGATGCGGAGGTACTCTTGGTTGAAGAGGCGCTGCAGAGGGACGAACCGGGTTTCACGCCGACAATCATAGAGAGTTCGGAGCCTGGTAGCCCTGCTTTCGAGTATCGCAACGTATGAAGTGCGGCACTGGGTTTGCCCAAAAACGGCCCTGGGCCACCATATCTCTAGTAATTGCATTCCACGTCGTAGGATATAGATTTAGTAGCGAATCCGCATGGACGGCATGCACTGTGCATGCTAGTATATACGCATAAGATTAAAGTCACTGCGACCGACCAGTTTTCTCCTTGACGAACAAATCGTCGTCATCTTCGTCATCGTCATCGTCTCTCTCCTCAGGGAGCTCAAAGCCTGCGGCATGTAACAACGTTGCGAACTGGAAGTGACACTCATCGAGAGATGTTGCATATTATCCAGGGGAACACCTTACCTGAACTCTTGAGATGTACTGGACTTGATCGATGTCATATCCTGGCCTCTCACTTATGTCCCCTGGTATAGAATTAGAGAGGCACATTCATTAGACCGTCGCTAGAAGAGCACGCACCACTGTTGTGATACATGGGATCCGCGACTAGAGGAAGCGAAACGTCAACTTTTGCACCAATTCGATCTGATCGACTTACTCGGTCCAGCGCGTTCAAATAACTGCGAAGCAGGATACCCTTGCATGTGGAAGGACTTGAGAAGACACCCAATCACCATCATATGCGCGTACGACAAGAGTATTGCCCGGCACATACCTGATGATCGCTGCAGCAAACGGCCGTGTAGCCCACGGTCAGCTCAGGACTGTATGTCTTTGCAATCTTGGTGACCATCTCCGCGACCTCGGGCGTGCCGATGCTGGGTATGGACGTGTCAGACGCAGTGTACAACGATGGACGGACGGACGGAAAACGAACGATTTCGGCAACCCGAGCTGAGGCGGCTCGTTTGGAGCGTGGTACGCGAGCATGTCCGCTTGTATCATGAGCGTCACATTAGCACCCTGTGCGCGCAGCTCCCCTGCAGAATTTTTTTGCGTAGGGCGTCAGCGAACGAGCGTGCACGAGCGGATCACGTACGAGCATATGCTTTCGAGCCGAGCAATCCCTGCTCCTCGCCGGCGAACGCGACGAGCTCGACGTTGGTACGGAATTTGAGGCAGAGCTTCTTGATTCGGTGAGCGATTGCGAGCAGGGAGATGGTGCCGGAACCATCGTCATTGCCACCAGGTGCCTACAATACCGTAGCGTCAGACGAGTACGAGTACAAAGCATACACTCACGCGTAACGAGCCAAACGATCCGCGTGAGTCATAGTGAGCAGAGATCAATACGGTCGACTGCGTGTCTACCGTGCCAGTGTATTTGCTTTACGCAACACGTCCATGATAGTCAGTGTCCACGGACACGAGTGCAAGCGAGAGAAAGCACCATACCAGACGACGTTGGGTGCAAAGCCTACTTGGAACGGCTTGAGTTCGCAGGACGCACCGGCGCGCTCAAACTGCGTCTTGAGCCATTCCGCAGCCACACGCGAGCCATTGGAAAACGAATGGCGCGACACAATGCCGGACTTGTCGTCTTCGTTGGTGAGAAAGCGAATGTCCTTGCGCATGCGGTCGGTGGAGATACCGTTGACGATGCTAGCGATGATGGGATCAAAGCGCAAGGATGCGAGGAGCTTGCGAACGTTTTCAACGGCGTCATCTGGGACGGGGAGGTACGCGACGGGGGTGCGTGGGATCGGGGAGGCTTTCCAGTAGCGCGGGAGGAAGGTCGAGAACGCGTGGGCAGCGGCGGTATCTGGGACGGCCACAAGAGCAGATCTGAGGGCGGTGTCATGGTATAGAAGGGACAGAGCTGGCGGAGGTCCGGGAGCGAGTAGGACGGTCTGGTATTCGGTTGCTGGGACGACAGCGTCGCCAGTACGGAGCCACTGAAAGAAGTCCTCGGCTTGAGCGTCGTACGCGGTCGTTCGAAGGGCGTCATCGACGGCGGATTCCTGGAGCCAGACGAGCTGCTCGTCGCCAGCTGGCAACGGGACGACCACCGCAGGGTTGTCGATGCCTTGGATGAACTGAGCCACGCAGTCCGAATTGGCGGGCTTGAAGACGGCCTGCTCGCTGTATATGCCATAGAAACTGTTCGCGAGACATGGCGGGATGGACTGGGCGACGACGTCGACGTAGGGGACGGCGAAGAGAACAGCAGTCGTAGCCATCGTAGACGACGGAAGAGTGGAAGCGAGTAGCAACCGACGGCTAGCATATGTACCAACGTCGTTAGCACTTGTACTACATTGAACTTAAGGCTCATTGTCAAACCAGCGAAAAGATCACTTCTTTCCCGTCGAGTCGGTCGACTCTATCCACCTCTTCGGAACTCCCCTCGACAGCAGAAACTCGGTTATGGTCTTGATCTGCTTTCCTTGTACCAGCACCTCTAGTCCCGACGCTTTCCCAGGCGTAGGAGACACTGTCGGCGCACCCGTCACTTCAAGGCAAGCAAGCAAAGAGAGCACGCCAAACACACGTACCAGACGTTGCACATGCACAAATTCGCCTCAACTCGTCTGCCATCCCCTCACCCTCGAGGAAAAATGGCTCAAACCCCGTCACCAGCGTACTTGCCTTTCTGCCCTGTCGAACCTTGACCACGACCGAGATTGGTTTCAACTGCCCCTTCCTATCGACATCCCTTGAGCATAACCATATAATGACTGAAATGGTGACGCACTTGAGTACCGGATCTTTTCCCCCTGCTCGTATCTCATGCCAGCTCTGCATCTTCTCGGATAGTCTTCGCACAATGTCTTCTCTCTTCAAAAACTCGACGCTCTCGGGAGCCTCGCCTTTGGCACATACTGTCGAAAGCAGCACTTCGTCGGTCCCGACATTGACGTACGACCCATCTCGCGGATTCGTGAGCTGGCGCGCGTCGACATACTTGTTCACTATCAACTTCAAATCCGAATAACTGTACAGTGCCGAGGAACTGTGCCAACACGAAATCAAGCGAGACAATTTGAGCACGTCTCTTGGGGGTGAAATTAGAGAGCACTTACTCAAACATTCCCTCGATGAAAAACTTGGTCGATCCATTCGCAGCATGTGGCTTCCATAACTCTTTCACCTCCATTTCTCGCACTTTAGACCTTTCCTCTTCCTCTCTTTTCTCTCTCCTCTCTTCCTTGATCTGCCTGTCCCGAAGCGACGTATACGGTTGATGTGCAACCACATCAGGGTGGGTGGCAAACACGTTCATCACAAGTGGTTCCGGTTTAGTGTCCTTCAGTAATAAAATCCGCTGCTTGTCCAGAAACTTGAAAAAGGCGACAAGAGACTTGTAACTGGAGTGCTTGATGTCAATCTGCGGGTACGAAGGTGACGTCTCGCTAAGTGAAGGCTGTGATTGTTCATCAGGCGAGGGCTTGTGAACGAATGCAGGCCGGAAAGGCAGGATGTATGCCGAGTAGAAGGTGCTTGCCGGTATGGGAAAAGACGCGGATGTAAGGGAGGCGAGTGTGGTCCCGATGGCTTGGAGGACGGCAAGGCGTAAGATGTCGGAGACCTCTGCTGGGGGGTTCCAATCAGGACCATAGCTTCGAGCAGTCAGATCTCACCTTCCTTGGAGAATGCCGGCTCACTCGGAGCGGAGGCTGAGACTTTGGGGACAGAACTCGGCGCCAGTGATGAAGCGGGTGGCAAAGCGTTGGATGCGGCGCCGTTCGTCGTGTTCGGATCAGAGGCCAAATCGTGGGGTGCGGGCTCTTGCCTTTTGTCAGCGCCACCCGGTTCCGCGTCCTCGGGCCCGTCCCCTCCTTCACCTTCCTCGATCGTGATGTCCATTTCACCTGGAGGATCAGTCTTGTTTCCCATATCAAATAAGTGGTCTTTCCAGGCGTGCAACACGTGAACGGCCTTTCCCTTTGCATCTGCCTTCAACGTGGTCAGGTCCACTGCCAGTCGCCCGACTGCAAGTGGAGGTCCACAAGTTGAGGTGGATCTAACCGTGTGCTGCACGATGCTGACAGTCTGTTGCGGTGACACAGTCGGACTGGATACGTGAACGACTGCACGAGCAATGTCTCGGTTTGGGTGCTAGAACAGAATTGGGTAAATGGAACATGTGCTTACCACCAGGAATCATAAGGTCAGCTCCCCCTACGAGGACAGGTATGACTGCTGCTGGTGTAGAGATCCGCGGGAGTAGGTCATATTTCTTCCACAGAGTGTAGACTGGAGACGCAAACATGAGATGGCGCTTAGCACGCCAAACGCAATGTTGGAAACGAATGATACCTGTAGGGATAAGATCACCTGCATCCTTTCCGACGGTGAACCAGAGTGGATCACCCTCGGGCGATAGGTACACCACCTACGTTAATGGGTGCAAGGATGAGGGTTTGAACGTGGGGTGATGCGGATGCTCACGCCAGGATCGTTGGTGTATGTTGCGACCTTTTGCGACATGAGCCCATCTGGTACAAGCAGGTCGCCGAGTTCAGGAGATATGCCATACGCTTGTACGACGCGCTGTTTGAGCTTGCGCCGATCAGAGCTGCGAAGTGGTGCTGTGGATCCCCCAGTCCGCTGAGATGTATGTATTCTCAAATTCGAGGACATACCTGAGGTTTTCGTATTCGACAAGGGTTTCTTGAACATCGTTAGTGGCAAGTCCGCAACGAGTTGGTAACACAAAAAGGTGAAGGTAAGCTTTGATGTAACTTGTGAGCGTCCAAACGCGTTTTATGCCTCGCGCGACATCCAACCGTTTCTCGAGGGCACACCCGTCCTCCATAAAACCCGCTACAGCAGCAGGGCATCCAAAGAATCACGACAATGACCAGGCTAGCACGTCTGGCGTTCGAAACCCGATCTTCAACACCGAGCGATTTGGTCAACACATCCTGAAGAACCCCCAGATCGCGCAAACGTACGCATCGCATTGTGCTAGGACCACAGTTTGATCACATTCTTTTCTTTCACTCTGCCGCATCAGAATCGTAGACAAGGTGCGTCGCTGGTATACATCAAAGCGTTCCCGGGCTAATAATGATACTGGTCCAGGCAAATCTCCGTCCCACGGACAAGGTCCTCGAGGTTGGCCCCGGTACTGGAAATCTGACCGTCCGCATTCTCGAAAAAGCAAAGCATGTCACCGCCGTAGAGATGGATCCTCGGATGGCAGCAGAAGTGACGAAGCGTGTCCAGGGAAAGTACGTCGTGACCCTCCCTTTTTTCCCTGCATCCCGTTCAACATACACGCCACCCCAGACCCGAACAACGAAAACTCGATATCATCATTGGCGACTTTGTCAAAGCCGATTTACCCTATTTCGACGTCTGCATCTCCAACACACCCTATCAGATTTCGTCGCCCCTCGTATTTCGCCTCCTCTCCCATCGTCCTGTATGCCGCGTCGCCATCCTCATGTTCCAGCGTGAGTTTGCACTTCGACTAGTTGCCCAGCCTGGCACAGAGTTATGGTCGAGATTGTCTGCGAACGTCCAACTCTATTCCAAAGTCGACCTGCTCATGCATGTCGGCAAGAACAATTTCCGACCGCCGCCGTTGGTGGAGTCGTCTGTAGTGCGCATGGCGCCGCTTGATCCGCCACCGCCGGTCAAATTTGAAGAGTTTGACGGCCTCTGTCGAATAGTGTTTTCACGCAAAAACAAGACGGTGCATGCCACGTTCATGGCCAAGGGGGTCATGGATATGCTGGAAGAGAATCTGCGGACGTGGTGTTCGTTGCAGAACAAGGTGATCGATTTCGAAATGCGCCTATGCGCGATCGTCTCACCCGCGCTTAGATGATCGACGATAGTGTGAGAATGAAGGCCAGAGTGGAAGATGTCTTGAACTCGATGGGGTACTCGGAACAGAGAGCAGCGAAAATGACGGTCGACGATCTTTTAAAGTATGTGATTTTCTGACGAGCGTGTGAGACGCCGTCCCCTGACGTATCGACAGGCTGTTATCTGCTTTCCATGACGAAGGCATACATTTTGCGTAATCGTAGTGTTGTGCTATGCTTCTAGGGGAGGAAGATGGTTGATATGACCAAGTATCTGGATGCAATATTGCCTGGTCACCGTCACACGACATAAGCTGACCTCTTTGTCAGTGCAAGCATAAGGGAGAAACATCTATCCTGACTGTCGCATATTCCAGTTAGATGGGTATACTGTCTCCGTTCTTGGTCCGCAGTCCCCAAGTCTCGTCCAGTTCGATTATCAGGCGAGTGCCTCAGCCCAAGTTGATTTTGTAACGACATCGACTTTGTAGACATCGAATATCATGCATTCATGCATGATCGATCTCGTTTCAACCCGACACAGGATCCAACTGATGCATTTCAACGGTTGACACGCCCGCAAAACCAGGCAGAGTCGCCATCGGGGTGAACAGCGCACTTTGCAAGTTTCCAGTAACGATTAAGGCATGCGCAGACGTCAAACGAGGACGCAACACGCACACAAGCCCACCAAGGAGTACATGGATGCCATTCGGGCGTGCAAGGCAGGCCAAGGCCATTTGAGTCGACCAGGCTTCATCACACGACCGATGTCCCCATACCACCCCTCACGGCGACTCTCCGAGACCATTACCCTGTCAAGCCATGTTTTTTTTCCTTCCTTGCCTTTCCTTGTACTCCCACGATTCAATCTCAGGCTGGGACTGTTTTATGTAAGTATGCTCCTGCCTTTTGCGAGGACTTTGGTCCCGTCCGTTCTTCCCAACGTGCGGACAACCTCGCAACACAGTGCGTGGAGCGCGGGGGAGGCGTCGTCAGCGAGGGGAAGACTGACTTTGGTGGAGAAAGTGACGAACTATCATGGGTAAAATTAAGTCACCCAGAAAATGGGCAGGCGTGGTACTAGGACACGTCAAGATGCAAGCCAAACGAGTAGCTGAGGCAAACGCATACTGGGCGGGGTTATTTTTGAGAGCTGCTGCCCTGAAGGTGAGATATTCAGCGCTTTCTGAGCTGGGTCTCGTATTGATAAGATGCCTGATATTATCAAAACTATTTACAAGGCATGACGGGTCCGTCCGTTTGGACCTGAGGGCACAGATATGCATATTCCTCAGTAAGTATGGCACCCATTCAGTCTGTAACTGTTTCATCACCACAGTCCCACTCAGGCTGGGCACCATCCCTGAGCGCTTGAGCTCAGGCACGGCCGCCGATCTGGGTTCTGAGTTACGGTTCGCATAGGCCCCTGTCACTGAGTCCCCCAGTCACACTGATAGTCTTGGCTTGCCCGTTATGAAGGACGCCAGAAAAAAAAAAAAGTTGGATTTACACCGAGTCTTTACTTGCACTCACACCCTGCCAAGTGCCTGGGAACATTGTTTCTGTTCCTACAATATGGTATGCCTTTTTTCCTGCTCAGGACGGCCCAGGGAACGTATGCCTACTTTCCAGTTTGCGGATGGTGGTAGATAAAGGGGCTCAGGACATCTGGTGAGCGTTGTCCAACCTCGTTTGTGACGACTGGTCTGGAGTACGTCGGGTTATCGACAGGAATCAGGGCTACTATGAGAATGTCACTCCACCCTGCGGCTCCTGGACCGAGTCATTGCATCCGACGAGTCCCTGATGTGTGAATTCATCTGGTGCAGGAGAGGCTTGGTGTGATATAATAACCACGGGTTGTATTATTTGTTCCTTCTTCAGACCATGTCCTTAGACTCCAGAACGCTCCTAAACTCTTTTTTCGTTGCGATCAACATAGAGAACATCCTGTATGGTGAGACTGGTGGCCCGTAGGGTCATGAGGTGGCGCAGGCTCACCGATTTTCTGTGAAGGCATTGAGTTGCTCCTCTATTTCAAGACCATATATTTCTTGCTGGGCAACAAAGGAAAGAATAAAAAAACAAATTTATTTTATGTGCTCTTCAGCAGCATCATGTTGTCCTCGGTTACGGTCTGGATAGCCACCCAAGCAGGATTCGGCCAGAACATGTGGGTACTGCAACCTGACTTTCCAGGGGGTCCTATTGCGTACTGGGAGAGGGAAATTGGGGTTTGGTACATGAGTTGGGCGATGATAGCGGTCATTATCCTGCAACTCATGACGGACGCACTCATGGTAAGACATGCACGAAGATGCGAGGACGTACGCTCACTTGAGTACCAGATTCACCGCTGTCGGATAATATGGGCCAGCTATCGCGTCGTCGTCGTACCCGTTATTTTGTGGGTGGCTACCATCAGTGAGCATCACTCGCGCACTACACCCTTGTGATTGCTTCATCCCGTTCCTACCCAGCTTTGGGAGTCTTGCTCGCGTGGGCCACCAGTGCTCCAGCGTCTAGCTTTCACACTGGTATCGCCTTCGACTTCAGTCTCGCATATTGGTCCGTTTCGGTGTTCCTGAACTCGGCCTTGACGTGCATGATATGTTACCGTGTGGTACGGCATGGCAGGAGCGTTCGGGAGCATCTCGGGAATGAATACGCATCCTTGTACTTCGCCATCGCCACGACCGTCGTCGAGTCCGTACTTCCATACTCGCTCTCCGGTATCGCTTTTTTGGTGGCGTTTGGGGCGGGGACCCCCACGGCGGCAGTGTTGCTCTGTGTATATCTCTTGATGATGGTGCGTGACCTTGGGTCCCTCGCTGATAATACGGGCTAAGCCCAGCGCACAACACAACACCATAGTGCATTTCGCCGCAGATGCTGATTCTCCGGGTGGTGACGGGGAAAGCATGGGACAGCGATACGTTCAGCCGACCGGGTTCGACACTCGAGTTTAGTCCTGACGATGGGTTGAATAGTGTGTTGGCAGCGGGAAACGAGACCACTCGCAGACAGCGCGGGACGTCCCTCGCAAACGGCGAGGTGAGATCCCCGGAAGTGGTGGTAAACATTCAGACCACAGACCATGGTCAATGTTTCCTGTAAACAACTCTAGTACAGTACTAACTACGATATGTGACCCGCGTACCTGTGGTGCTACCACGTGTTTTAGAGAACCCTTGAGTAGATGGACCATTCTAGGTTTGTCGGCTCGCCACAGCCCCTTTTAGCTTACTGATTTGATATTGATGCGGGTCGCGCAGCAGAGACGAGAAGATTTTTTTTTTTCCTGAATCGATAGCGCCTTAGCAGTTATAAAGACCCTCACCAAGCCGATTTTCTCTTTCGAAGATACCATGTCTGCTGGGCACGTACTCCTAAACTCATTTTACATTGCGATCAACGTAGGAGACATCCTATATGGTGAGTATCCTTGACGCGTACAATGAGGTAATTCAGACCTACCTCTTCGCTGTGCAGGCGTTCAGTTGTTCCTTTACTTTAAGACCATACGCGTATTGCTGAGTACCAGGGGAGCGCATAAGAAGTCCAATTTATTTTATGCGCTCTTCAGCACTGTCATGTTATTCTTGATCACGGTCTGGGTGGTTGCCCAAGCGATCTTTGGCCAACGAATGTGGTTGGCCGACACTGATTTTCCAGGCGGTCCTTTGGGATACTGGAAGACGAATCTTGCAGTTTGGTATATGGAGTGGTCGACGGTGTCAGTCATCGTCCTGCAGCTCATGACAGACGGCTTCATGGTAAGATATGCATGAAGTAACGCCAGGAAGCATATATGCTCACTTGATTTTTTTCTTTGTCCCAGATTTACCGCTGTCGGATCATATGGGGCAATTATCACGTTGTCGCAGTACCCATCATATTGTGGTTGACTACTCTCAGTGAGTGTCGCTCCCACCCCACATCTTTGTGGTCGATTCATTCCATGTCAATCTAGTCTTGGGAGTTCTGCTCGCATGGATAAACAGCTTCCCAGGGGAGGACTTTGCCACTGGCCTCGCTGGCCACTTCAGTCGCGCATATTGGTCCATCTCAGTGTTCCTAAACGCGACCCTGACATGCATGATATGTTACCGTGTGCTGCGGCATGGCAGGCAGGTCCGGGAGCATCTCGGGCCCGAGTTTGCGTCTTTTTATTTCGTCGTCGCCGCAATCGTCATCGAGTCTATACTCCCATACACGCTCTCCGGTATTGCATACTTGATATCGTTGGGGGTAAGGACCCCAACGTTCCCGGTGTTCCTCTTTGTGTATTTGCTCATGATGGTACGTGGTTTTCCCGCTAATGGTATTGCGCTAAGCGTGACACATCATAGTGCATATCACCGCAGATGTCGATCCTCCGGGTGATGATAGGGCGAGCATGGAACAACGATACGTTCAGCCACGCGGCTGTCTCGACAGCCAAGTTCGTTCCTGGCGACGCTCCGGGGTTGGAGTCGCCATGATCTAACTCACTTTGGGGCGGACGTACTACTTTTGTGTATAATTATGTAGGGTTAACTAGCGAAATTTACGGTGGGTAGCTAATAATGAAACACGTGACAGGATTACCAAGTCACGTGAACATATTTGACACGAGACTCCGGCTTGACCGAATCATAAGTGTGAATGGGCGTCGCTGGCTTGTGGGAGGTGACCAGAGACAGCTGCGACCGTGTAATATTCACTGATCACTATTAATCTTGCAGGTTCTACGTCCTGCTGGGCAAGTTCGCTCGCTCACTGAACTCGCTGTCGAGGACGGATTCAATGCTAGTCCATCCCGCCAGCGCGGTTTCCGCATCGGTATTGATGCATCCATCTGGTTTTTCCATGCGGCGTACGGAAGGGAGGGAGAGAACCCAGAGCTTCGCACACTCTTCTTTCGTTGCTGTCGTCTCCTTCAGTCGCCCTTGCTCCCGCTTTTCGTCTTCGATGGTCCAAACAGGCCAGCTGTCAAACGCGGTAAGCGCGTCGGCGGAAACGCACACTGGCTCACACAAGGCATGAAGAACATCATAGACGCATTTGGCTTTGAGTGGCGGATCGCTCCAGGCGAGGCCGAAGCCGAACTTGCTTATCTCAACAGAGTCGGCGCCATCGACGCAGTCCTCAGCGACGACGTAGACAACTTTCTCTTTGGTGCCATCATGGTCATTCGAAAGTCCGTCTGCTCGTCCTCTCCTCTGCATCATCTAATGTGCTCACAGCCCGAGTAACACACTCTCCGGTAACCGCGCCAACCCCGTCAAAAATGCACAAGGAAAGGATGACGGAAACCATGTTGTCACATATACAGCAGATGCCATCCTCTCCAATCCTTCAGTCGCCCTCTCTCGTTCAGGTACTATTCTTATCGGCCTTCTCTCAGGTGGTGACTACATCCCCGCTGGTCTCCCTGGCTGTGGCCAGAAGTTTGCAACAGGACTCGCCCGTGCTGGCTTCGGCGATTCTCTGGTAAAAGCAGTTAAAGAACTCAAAGGCGCCCGGCTTGATACTTTTCTCGAACAATGGAGACAAGACATTAGAAACGAACTCAAGACCAACAAAAGCGGTCTTTTACCCTCAAAGAAACCCTCCCTTGCTGTATCCCTCCCCGATGACTTTCCCTCGCTACCCGTTCTCATGTCCTATACTAATCCCATCACTTCCGAAAACACCTTGCAAAAAGGTGACCGTAGGACGCCACCCCTCGTGTGGAAAAGCGATCCAGATCCGATGAGAATTGCGTCCCTCTGCGAGCTCTACTTCGAGTGGGGGGTCAAAGATGTTATTGTACATCGGTTCAGAACCGTACTCTGGCCTGGTGTTGTCTGCAGAGCGGTTCGGAGGGCTGTCATATATAAAGATACACACCGACGTCCAGCGCCCCATCCCGGCAGCGAGGAGGAAGCTGATGTCATCACTGGTCGTTCATCACCTACGAAATGCATTTCTTCTAAACTTTCCTCCCTTAGACTTTCTTCTCCCTCAAAGAAGACCTCGGGCTCGGGCTCTTCCGCTTCCGATCCATCTGCATCTGAATGCTTCACCCTCTCCTCGCTCGGCCCGCTCTTCTCACCCAATCATTCATCTCACTCTGCATCTGCACCATTAACCCCTAGCCTGTCTCCGCTTTTACTAGAGGTCCTCTCACAACGGACCCACGCTTCCACGGACTCTACACTCGAGTACCGCATCCTTATCGACCCCACAGCGCTCGTGGAGCGTGCAGAGAGCGGCGTGAAAGGCCTCCGCCCTCCCCTCATTGGCGGATTGTTCGGCATCGACCCAGAAGGCGAAGACGAAGTTGGCGGTACCCACGGCGAAGATGCAGATGAGAGCGGAAGCGATGGCGCGGGCATCGAGCGCCTAGAGACCGCTGCTGCTGCGTCCAAATCGGGCGTAAAGAAACGCAGGGCGCGTCGAGAGGTCCCGACGATGCCCCTTCGCCTGTGGTTGCCTGCGTGTATGATACGCGCTGCTGCTCCTGCATTGGCCGAGGCGTATGACGAAAAGGCGAGGGTGCGCGAGGAGAAGAAGGCAAAGCGCGGGACCAAGGGAGAGCGGGGACGGCGTGCAGGAACTAGGGTAAAGTCGACGTCGGGCAGGACAAAGGTACAAGACGATGTGGACGACGGCGACGAGTTCGTACCCGGGCCTTCCTGTCCGACGACAACGGCAGAATCAAAAGCAAAGACCAAGGCTGTAAGGGTTGGCGGAGGGAGGAGGAAACCGAAACAGGCGTCAGAGGCGCAAGACGATGCATACGAGTTTATCGACTTGAGCGCTGGCGAGAGTCCGTGTTCGTCTGTTGACGGTGTTAATGAGGACACCAGGGGCAAATGCAAGGCGAAGGCAGAAACGGGACAGAGCGATGCTACGAAGCCGAGAAGAAGGGTGAGTGCCAAGGCTGACGCGACGGGCAGGAAGGCAGCGACCACCAACACGATGACAGAGTTCTTCAATACGACGAAACCATCTACTTCTCGGTCTTCCGCGGCTAAGGCATCTACGCTGAACCCCGTGGCTTTTAGGCGGGTATATGAAGAGGAAGAGGAGGACTCTACGGATATCGCCGTCCCGCTTCCTTTGCCGAAATCATCACGTCCGCTTGACCTTCTCCGTGCCAAACCAAAACCCGGTGCCGCTGCTCCCAACCCAACTTCCCAGTTCAAACCGAAATCAACAGGCGTTCCAAGATACGAAGAGGAAGAATCTTCCTCAAGCTCACCACCCACTCGACCCTCTGGACCCAAACACAACGCATCGAACTTACTTTGTCGGCCAGTTCTACCGCAAGCAAGGAAGAAACCATCGTTTGTGAACGTCTCGGATACCGACTCAGACATTGAGGTGAGCGATGTTCGACGTCTGTTGTCTGGCACGACAGCGACTATCGCCACATTCGAGGAGGCAGAGGGTAAAGCCGGTGTACAAGTTGGTGATATGGTTAGTGTTGACGTCTTTATTGAAACGGGATCAGCAAGGAACTGATAATGGTGGACAGAGATCGACATTCATGTCTGAAAAGAACCCGGGCAAGGCTGTGGGTGGCATGATCAAGTCAAGGCTAAGAAGTACTCCCTCTGCATCAATGACTGCAGCTTCAGTTCCTCCCGGCCGCCCCGTTTCTGCTCCTGTTGATACGAACATCGGCCCTACCCCAATTTCACGCTCACCATCGAAACTGGACCACATTCTCTTTCCTCAATCACCCTTAGAGAGCGAAGAGGGGGGAGGCGAGAGAGACAAGCTACCCACGTTTCATCGTGATTCTGCCAAGTCGAGAGCGAAAAAGAATGCTACGGCTGTCCGACCTGCACCTCGGCCATTTCCAATGGAACTCGCGTCCGAGGTACCCGTATCGCGACGCGCTTCGTTGGTTAAAGAAAGAGACGGGAGCCAGCCTGAAGATGAAGACGATGTAGTTGAAATCGTGGATGTGTTCACGACCCCGCGTGGACCAACTCCCCCGCGCTCTCCGACAGCGAGCCATTCGCCTGTCAAACCCCTACTTGTCCGTGCTTCTACAGGACCATCCACATTTGTGAAATCGAGGCAATCAAACGGGTCTCCTATCAGTCCCACCAAATCTGTACCCCAAACCGACACAGAACCACATAGAAGGACGAAACAATGCCGTCACACGTCGGATTGGGATACACCTATATCTGGGAACGAGAGGGATGGCATACACAAGTCGCCTCGTAAATCAGCAGTTCATTCGTCGCCGAGGCATGTTCTGCATGCCTGTGGACGTGCATCGTCTCCGACACCATTGTCTGGTTCTCCTTCCTGCCCCAACAATCGTCGGCCGCAGCCAGAAGAGCTTGGGTCTACGCAGATGGGTGATAACGTTGGGCGGAAACCCCGGCTGAGCGATGCTTCTGCGATTTATATCTCGAGTGGGTCCGACGACAGCGACGTAAGGCTCGGTGTGAATCACGGCCGAGATGGCAGAGAGACGGTGGTGACTGATGGATACATGGACCGGGACGCGAACACGTGGGCAGACACGGGTATGATACTGTCTGCCCCGCCCTCTCTTGCTCCTCCTGCAAGTGATGATGATGTCCCCCCCGTTCCAGCTGCAGAGGTCGTGCTCGCCAACT
>JBBPTC010000095.1:17092-31557 GCA_038093955.1 Boletus albobrunnescens
ATAGCGAGCGTTCTGGTGGACGAAACCTTGTTCTACGATTGTCAAGATCTTTATCGCGCGGAGAACGGTTCGGGAGGTCCCTGGACATCAATGCAAAAATATCTTGCCGCTCAATACATTGCCGCGGCAATGCGCGTCCAAGGTCCGCTCCCAGACGTGGTGCTCGCCACGTTAGAAGGTTTCTCTTTAGATATAAAGCAACAAGTCCTTGCCTTCGCCGTGGAAGCTCTTACACCCATAGATGCCTCTCTTGCCTACACGCTGTACACCATCGCGCAAGAGAAGGAGATGGGAGTTGATTCAGGTGCAGCTCATGGCCTTGCCATGTCTTTTGCACGAAGTGGGATATTCCGCCAAGACATCTTTTTTCTCAACAACGGTCGGTTTTCTCTGGAAAAACGAGGAATTCTTATTTCCGCCATCGCGCGTAGCCTTCGGGAGAATCCACGAATACGTCACCCGCCGAGCGTCTTTGTCGGTATCGTCGATGAACTTGCAGCCTTGTACCATTCGCATGTTCCACCTCAACACTTTCGAGGGCATCTTGAGCAACTGTTTATTGTTCTAGCCCAGCACGGCAGAGGCAGTCAGTTATTTCCTGTGGTGCTTTCCATCTTCAAAAGGTTGCCCTACTTTTTTCAGTCACGATTCTTTGTCAGGTATTGCCATGTGCTAATACGGCACAGGCAATTTTCTACCGCCAGCAAACTCCTCGATTCTATCACAGCCGTACATACCCCATCTCTACGCATTCTCAGAGATCGAATCGTAATGCGAGCCAGGACATTCCGGATGTTCAAACGAATCATTCCTCATCGCAGCCCAATGTCGCTTAGACTGTCCTCTCGTCTGCGGGGTTGCCCCTCCGCAAGGCCCCCACTTGAGCTTTCACTTCAAGGGCTTCTGAAATCAGGACGTGTGCTCGCTGCCAAACGCATTTTTGCCTGCGCGGCAGCAACAACTTCCTCAAGGCAGTGTACTGTCCTGGGGAACGTCGTACTCCACGGGGTGTCTCGTCAATCCACGTCACGTAATGGAAGACGTGTCCGCAGGGTCCTCGCATTGTTGGAAAACCTTGTCAAAAACCACGGTTTTCGACCCGACAGAGTGACGGTCAATATATTGGTCAAAGCTATGATCCACTGGCGGTCGGCATTCGAATCCCCACGGCTTCGCGAACTATTTGATCAGATTGTTAGGGGCGGGTACCCTGCTGCGGATTATACGCCCTTGCGCGCACCATTCGACACACGACGGACGCATTTTTTGGGTTCGTCCGGCTTTTCGAAGCTCCCTCCATTCATTTCTTTTGAGAAACACGCGAGGCCGTTATTCAAGATGTTCATCAAGGCATTTTATTCGTGTAATGATGTGGAGGCTGCGAGAAAGGTAGTGTGGATCCTCAAGGTGGAGGAGTACAAGCACGCGGTGGCGAAGGAAGCGAGACAGAGAGCGAGATCAAAGGGCAGGGTCGAAGCAGGTCAGAGGAACGCGGCTCCATTAGACGTCACTGTATCTTGAATTGATTGACGTGTTTGAGGAATTCTGTTAATCCCGCTTACCAGTCGAACGTGTGGGTACTTTACCGACAACGTGTTGTAGGCCCGACTCTCCAAGCACTCGATTGAAGGGCCTGTCAAGTCACCCCTTATAATAACCAGACAAGGACATGCATTCCCCTGAGCCTTTGCCCTTGTCGATAAAGGTAAGGAATCCAAAGCATCCTACAGACCAAAGGTCATCGATCCATCGTGGTCCGACAGCGTTCACGTCGAACACGACGACCATCCTACAAAATGCTCGAAAATGCAGATTTGTGCCATGGACGTTCCACAGTGAAACGCCATCGCACCCCCGTCGGACGACCGTCTCGGAAGACAGCCAGAGTGGAGGTCGTCGTGCCGACTTGGCGGCAGGTCCGAGATGCCCGCCTCGAACGACGGGTCGAAAGGGAAAACGTCGAAGCGCGTCACAGTACCAGTGGGCCCGGCGTTGCTAGCGGGCGTGATTTCCAGGTCAAGTCGGAAGACGACAAGGCAAAGGATTATTTCCTCCTGCAGGTAGACTATTACGTTTTGCGGCTGTAACGACATTCTCGTTGACCCCGCTTGCACGTATCCTAGGCCAAGATCAAAGTCGAGGGAGTCAAACCCGAGGAATCCATCTCGGAAAACGTCGTCCGAGATCGCCTCGCACTCATAGGCTACGAGACGTTTGACATCAAAATCCCCCAGGACATCCTCGACGCGACCGCGACCCGCGAATTCACGACGCGCACATGGGGTGGCAGCATGCAAGCCACCTTTCCCAGGATCGGCAAGGAGTTCACCCATGGGCTCGACGACTTCATGTACATCAGTCTCTTGTATGATCCGCATGCGCCTCGCTGGCCAGGATCGCCAGGACTGTTCTTTAGGTTCAAGGATGAAGGGGAGGAGTGGCCCAAGATCATGCGTCTCATCGTACGTTTGAGGGACAATGCGTGGCGATACATGGGCCAGTACAAGTTGACGGCAGCCCCGTCACTCACGCCCGACGAGTGGAACGCACAATCGCTCAAGGTGTGCCGCTTGGCTCTTTTCACCTATCCGAGAATTTGACTCGTAGGGAGAATGACCTCACCAACGTACGTTTCTAGGTCAAGCGAAAGTGGGCGAACAAGCTCGCAGAGAGAAAGTTTGACGGCGGCGTCAAGGCAGGCATCGTTCTCCGGAAACGGCTTGGCCGCGATCCTACGCCGCAAGAAGTCGCGGCCTCACTGCAATCCAACGAGCGGTTCCGCGCGAGTGCGGATGAGATCCTCGAGGCATGCGATCAAGGCAAAACGGTGTGTGTTTTCTTTTGTTGCGACTCCGTTATGATGTATGTAACCTTTGGTTTACTAGGTGGTTCGCGTATGGTGCATGAAGTGTGTTGGGTATGACATAGGTTTCCAGCAGAGGATTGCGGCTGGCTTTTGAGTCCATAGTTTATATATCTGGTCACTTGCAGATTTGAGTTTATTTTTCCTTGACTGCTAGCTGTAATAACTGTATTGTTTCACGCACACGAGACGAGACAACCAGACGTTTAAAGGCGTAATTCAGTGTGGTCATGACAGACGTCTAAATACACATAGGTAAGGGGCGACAACAAGCAACAGGAACGACCGTTAACCTCTATGACAAGCTTACAACCCCCGGTACGCTCGGATCCTCGAGATCCAGCATGGACACTTTCTCCCGCAAAGTCAGAGGTTCAACCTCTTCAGCTCGGGTGCTATCCGAGCCCGAGTCCGACAACGTGCGAGAACCAACCGTGGCAGTCTCCGTCTCGCCATCTTCTACTGCGGTCGCGTGCGACGCGTACGCATTCTCATGCCCAAGTGGACACGTCGTGGTGTCGGTCTTGACGACCGGATCCGCCGCTGGCGTCACCTGCAGCTCCTCTTCTTTTTCCTTTTCTTCCTCTTCTTCCTCGATGCTGTCCGACCGAGTCAGCTTGCCAGGGGGTTCGATCTTGGGTAACACCACCTGGTGTTCCTCTGCTACGTTTGTGCTGGGGAACGCCACTCCCATTCTGCGCGCAAGCTTCCGCTCCCGGATCCTCGCGAGGCTCAAGCGACGTTCCTCCATCCATTGTTCCTCGTCGAGCACTGGTGCAACCACTCGGGCAACGGTCTCGGTTGTTGGTGCGACCTTCTGGCATTGCAGGGCAATGCCTGCAGCTGCGAGGACCCGCATGACTGGCGCGTGGGAGCGAGAATTGGGCATACGGTGAGCATAAGTGGCGTTCATCCTGTGCGGGATAATGTCGGATCTGGTTAGCACGAGTCGGAACCAAGTTGAGGCAAAATCTTACCCTGGGCCGAGGACGAACTCGCCACCGAGTTGTGTAAAGTCACCAGCTTTCTCCCACACGGGCATGCCGACACGGAGAGCGTTCTTGAAAACCATTGCAATGCCACCCACTGGACCGTGGCGCACATAGCCACCTCGCTTACGATGTGATTTCGGTTCCATTATACGCAATGTCATGCCCAGCGCTTTGTGCAGGCGGAGCGTCGGATCAGTGTAAAACGTGAATGGAGTACGAAATATTTCTATACACGCCGTCAATCATCGGTCACACCGAAACCGATCCAGTGCCAGGTGAGACACGCACGTCTATAAGATTTGATCATGTTATAGGAACCATTTCCAATCACGGCCAAATTGACGTCGGCATCCTTGAGCAATTTCGGATCAATGTTGTCTGTCACAGAAAACATATAATCCTGACATAACGGACACCTAGACAAGCATCAGCTGTTAGCATCGTTCGCAGGACAACATGAGCCTGACCAGAAATGTCTGATGAAAAGAACAATTGTCTTTTGATCGCGAAAGAGCTCGCCGAATGGTACACGCAGTCCATTCTCGGCAATAACGAAACACGAAGCAGCATCCGTGAGCTGTCTTGGAGTCGGCAGTGCATGTTCGTCGAACGGTGAGGAGCAAGAGGACTGAGCCGTAGATGGTCGAGTGACCTCATATTTATGCGGAGAGCCGAGAGTGTGACCAAAGCCACGACCATCGATGGACGTCAGAGAGCGCAAATGAGTAGCTGCCGTAGCAGCAGGTGGGGGAGAATATGATACATGAGAAATTTGGGAAGGTGAGAGGGAAGCACCGTCACCGCCCGCAAGGCCAAGTTCAGCGTCGGTAAGGGGCTCGCAAACGTATCCAGTGGTCGAGTCACGGATGGGACTTGAGACGTCCATGATATGCAGTCGCGCGGCCATCTCTGCGGGGAAGAGCGTCGTCGACTTGCGACGAGCGTGAAACGTGTTCTCCTCTGAGATGTGCTTGGGCTTGGGTGATCGTTCAGTGGAGAGATGGGGGAATGACGTATAAGAAGTATTCGTCTGACTCAGAGCCAGGTTGTCGGTAGACTGATGTGTCAAACTTAGGCGACTTCCAATCTTCTTTGGCAGTAACCGGGCAAACTTCTTAGCCTTACTAGGCGCTGCCACATGGTCGTCTGCAGAAAAAGAAGCGAGACGGAGCGGAGAGGACGGGGCGGGACAACCAGCGTCAGGCTGGACGCGCGAGAAGAATGAATGAATGCTCTCGCTGCTCTCTCCAACGGACGAAGTGGGTGAGATGGTCAGAGGCTCCGCGGTGAGCGCGGGGGTCGACGAAAGCGCGTTGGCGAGAACATAAGAATGTAGTTTTACATGTCCGTAGGGCGAGTTTTTGGGTGGGATTGGCACCGTCAGTCGTGCTTCTTTTCTTGACACGGCCGAGCGGGAGCGTCGACGCTGGATTGGAACAGGCCGCGAGTATTCGGGAGCGTGATCCCGTGGGTGCCGAATGGACTGCTCTGGTAAGGTGGGCAAGTCTAGGATGTTGGAGGTGCTTCTAGCAAACGATGCCGTCACAAAACCTAGATTCCTACCCGAAGGTGTGGGTGTTGTGCCCGGTGGGTCAAGGTTAAGATATGCCTGATATATGTCTGGTGGGTATCTGCCACCGGTGTAAGGGAGGGACGGGAGATGGGAGGTAGATTCACCGCGAAAAGAGAGAGGAGCGCCAGCACTGCTCAGGGTGCTGGCGGTACGACTCCGGAGGACGGAGAGCGATGCAAAAGGATCGCCTGGGTCTGGCATTGGGTAGCGCGCCACCAGCTCTAGACTTGGTGCAGGCTTTCGTTGAATCCGGGGATGGTTGAGGGAGGAATCGCTAGAAGAGACAGAAGACATGGTACACTTGAAGGTCTACCCCCCCGACGCTCGAGACCTGCAGGAGGACGATAGGAAGGACTCGAGCGGGAAAGCGGGAGTGGACAATCGTCTAGTACGAGTCCTTATGTACGATTGCCATCGTGGCTTCGGTGAGGAGTGTTCGCTGCGAACCTTGTTCAAGGGATTACACGTTTCTGCATTGCCCCAATTCCCGTCGGTTACTGCGCCTCTTTATCACCAAATGATTGCATATTTGCAGTGCTTCTGGATCTGAGAGCCAGGGATGATGTGCGAGACTGGCTTGAGCAACATAACATTCAGACGAGTGCACTAGCAAGTTGCGGTAATGGTCAAGCTGGTAGTAATCTCACGCTGGGGGACGAAGCAGACCCCTTCCTCGTTCTCTCCTGTATGGGCGGAGAATCGACGGACGACTGCAGGGTAACATGGCTGCCAGTTATTAATTACAGGCAAGAACGTTCTTATGGTACGAGATCTCAAAGAAACGCCGAGAGACAACCTTACTTTTCCATCCCATATCCATCTTTCGTTCGTTCTGCCTCGAATGCTCAGCACCTTCCAGGGGCCGTCCCTGGCTGAACCATGAGCTGTGGAAAAGGTCAGCATCGTTCTGCGAGGCACGCGCGAGACAGCTTTCCTTGATCGTTTGAGCAGTCGTGAATATCATACCAGCCATCCCAAGCATACCTAGCAAGATATCTCCGATCTTCTCCATCGGGGTCTTGGCCACCGCCTTGTAGTGCAGCATTGCGGGGTATACAAAGCACAGCGGAACACTATACAAGTCATTCTTCACAAGATATGCAAGTTCTGGCGACCAAACTTACCACGCAACACTACCAATCAACGCGACGAACTTGTCTAGATCCGCAGCGCCGACCCAGCTGATCGCCGTGCAAACCATCACCAGTCCGAAGCGGAAGAGGTTCTTCAGCCATTTCACGCGCGGATTCTTTTTACCACTCCTCACAAAAATCCCATTCTCTAAAATACGTACAGCCGGGAAGAGTTGGAGTGGGATAGACAAGAGAATCGCCACAGAATATAGGAACTGGACCTGTTTCACCCAGTTGACCAAGTCAAATTTCAGACAAGTAAATGAACGCACAGCTTGTGTGAACTTATTATCCTGATCAAGGTTGACGAGAACAACCGCTTTCACGTCCGATCCGAAAGTCAAATACGCAAGAGCACCAGCTCCACCAAAGAGCACTCGGGGAAGACGTGAGCATAAAGCCGTGACAGATAGCGTGAGCGAGTACCAAGTGTCCCGAGCATCACACCCGTCAAAACTTTAGGAAATTTGTGCGGTTCTCGCATGGCGTCCGTAATGGGGATAAGCTGAACTGTTTATCAAAATCCCGGGAGTAGAATTTGGTAAGAGAAGACATACCAAGCCCACCCCTTCAAACGAGAAAACGGCAGTACTTTATAACACCATCCATGAAAAAGTTAAACTCGATCAAAGCTGAGACCCACCCGATGAACAAGGGAAAATCTCGCGGATTGAACATCTGAATCGGCGCTATGCCACGATCATTGATGATGGAAAGTTCACTTCCAAAGATGTAAAGCAAGCCAGCGAGGATGAATGCATCTGCGATGAGGGCAGTAGTACTAAGCTTCGCAAGGTTTCTGACGAGGGCCAATGGGAGAAAGATGACCAGCTGAATGCAGATAAAGAATGGGACAGAGAAATCAGTTGTGCGATGTGTGACTGCGGAAACAAATGCCTGTGCGAGTCAGTAACGCCGTTACAAAGCCGCCGAATGGAAAGAACTAACTCGAAGGTTTTCCGCGACAAAAATGGTGTAAGCTGAGACGAAGCCTATTTGAGATATCGCGATGGAGAAGAGGATCGTATAACGCATCCATGGTCCGTACAATGCACCGCCAATGTCTGAGTGTTGCGTGAATATATATTTTAGCTCGGGGGGTGGGGCCACTTACCCCCAAAGGAACCAGAAACGGCAAACTTTGCCTGTACCAAGAGTAAAAACGAATACAAGGACACCAAAGCAACGAGTGCAATAGTGATGGCGGAAAAGACAAGCCCTCCGTTGGCGAATCTGTTAGGTTTATGGGGATCACCAACGGAACCGTGAATCAAAGGCAACCTACCCCTTTCCGAGGAACAACACACCGGTCCCTACGAATGATTTCAGAAGCTAGGAGAGATATGGATGAGGGATGTACGATAGGCTGCACGAGATGCTCACCATCAGTACAGCTTGTGGTACAGTCGCGTCACCGTGGCCAGTGACGGATGCGGCCCGTCGCCTGGACCGAGAACGCTGACGATCAGTTGGTTTCAACAAGGGCTGTGTTTCGCTGACGGTGGGCGCAGTGGAAAGAGCAGGTTGATCAGTAGATTCCACGTCCTCGACTCTGTCTTCGTCTTCTTCTTCTTCGAGGTCCTCTCCAGCCTAGTATGGATGTAACAAGTGTCCCAACGAGAAGGAAACTGACTTACAAATTGACCATAGATGTAGAGGAAATCGATGAAATTGTTCGTTGCTCGCCTTTCGGTATTGCCTTGCTCGTTTGCCTGAAGGAGAACGTAGTTCCGCCTGAAGCCACCGGGTTCGTGGATGTGTTCGAATGCAGGGTTGGGTGGTACAACAGATCCTGCGTACGACGACGCGCGCGGACGACCAGATTGTCGTTTTTGGTCTGCATGCCACTTGTAAATGTCGTGGCTGCAAAGAATCAATCACGGCCGGAACTTGAGGCTGTGGGATCAACTCACGTAACGTCTACACCCGGTGCATGGTATGGTATAGGAAACGTTTCGGATGCTTCTCGGGGGAGTCGTAGAGGCGTCGAGGATTCCGCACAAGGCTCATCAAAGTCAGTTGTATCTTGTTCGGACCCATCCTGAGAACGCAGGTCTGTGCGGTTTTCTCCGCGAAGACGGAGATGGCGTCTAAGCACTCTAGCCTTGTCCTCAGCAGGGAGGTCATCGAGGTCTACTACGGCACTATCGGCGGCACTGCCTGAACATGCAGCGCTTGCTGGTTGCTTTGCGTTAATTGCGCTATAGGATGGACGGCGGTTGGGAGACAACTCGTTGGAAAAGTTGGTGGTTGGTGACCCGCTCGTAAAGGAGTCCACTGGGGGAGTGTACCAAGCAGGGATGTTTGGTACTGGGGGGGTTCCAGAGTACTGAGCGCGCAGAGCTCGAAGGTCGGGAGTGCCAGAAGGAGTGGAAGTTGTCGAGTTAAATGCAGGGGGAGACCCAGAGCGGATGCTCATTGGCTTGGATGGGGAGGACATGAGGGAGTACTAGTTGGAGTGTGAAGACCCGTAAGGGAAGCAAAGTCAAGTCAAACCCGCTCTAAGGTCTCGCCGCAGCCGATTTGAGTCCGTGGCGTTTCAACCACCTCGTAAACCCCGGGCCGCTAAAGACCCCCCCCCCCCTCGTCGCATTTGTGCGCACCCAGCCAGTTCGTCCGGGCTTTGTTGTCAATGTTGCAGTTGGAGAGTCGGGTCGAGTGCTACTTATCGCAACGGTACCAGCCTAGTCTCATTTTCTCGAGGGACATGAACCACTGCATCATACCAAAACCGAACGGAGAGCCCAACCAGCGTCCGAAAGCTTACAGAGCTCGGGGGTCTTCGTGGACTTTGCTTGTCTACTGTCGGTTCTCGGGTTTTGAAACGTTGATATCATACTTTTCGAGAAGAATAACAGGATGAGTAAATGGACCCGAGAACGTATATACCAACAAGTTAGTGAACGATGGCATTTATCTGGTTGCATTCAGGCGCTGGATTGCATCATCTCCGTCAGCTTGTCTGCGTCCATCCCGGGAATGCGAGGAGCAACACGACATTTGAGTTCGAGCGGGTGCCTGGGGACCGTCATGACCCCTCCCCTCTGGGTTTCAAAACTCGCAGGGATACTTACGATACAAGTCCAGTTGACCATTCGGGGTTTGGGTCTATTTCAACGCCGTTCTCGTCTAATGGTTTCATGAATTTGAACACGGCAAGGAGATGAACGATTGCTATCCATATCGAAGCGTCTGCAAAGTGCCTACCGGCGCTGAAGTGGTGTGGGTTGTGTAGCAATAACCGTACGATGAGGCATCTTACCAGACTCTGCGTCCAAAACCAAAGGCAAACGCCACGGAATCGTTGTTGAGCTTGCCATCTTGATCAAAGAATCTCTCGGGGATAAATTCGTTCGGATTGGGGTATCTGACTTCATCCCTTGACATTGCCCTTGGTAATAGATGAACAGTACCACGCATTACGACGGTCTACACACGTACCAAACGTTGGGCAGCACCACACAACCTAGATTGCCATCAGAATACAAAACATACAAAGAGGAAATTCTCACCTCCGGGAATGTATCTCCCTTCGTATACATCACTCCTGGTCGTGTAGTGCGGCAAACCTTTCAATATTAACATTTTGTTGAGTGGTGAATAATATACCCTTCCCACGTCTACTTACACAGGGGGAACACAGGATGCCATCTCAACGTCTCTCGCAGCACTGCATCAACATAATGCAGGGAAGACCTGTCGTCGAAATTCGGCAGCCTGTGTGTTCCGATGACGGCGTCGATTTCTTTTTGAGCACGCTCTTGAATCTCCGGGTATCGCATCATCGCCAGGACGAAAATGTTCAGGGTGGATGCTGTCTACTTAGCTGTCAAGGAGCTTGTACGACGAGCCGATGGAGTGCATACTGTTTCAACACCAGCTGTTTACGTCCTGCGTCAATCGTGCAGCAAACCAATATAGATCTAAACTAACCGATAAAGGCTGTTGCAGAAGACGACTTGAGCGCGAGTTGAAACTCTTCGGTATTAGATTTCGGGAAACGCCTGAGGGACTCGGATACCATGCACGGCCCTGAAACACAAGTCATCTGAGGTGAAGGTTGAACGGGCCGGGCCATTAGGCGATCGATTGAACGACAGAAATGAAGTGATGCCTCACCACTCGATCCCGAGCATGGCGGAATGGAACATCCATCATTTCGTGTAAATTACTTTTGGCCTGTATGGCCATGCGTTTCAAGGTGGCACCGGGAAACCAGGTGGGAAGCTTGAGAACTGAGAATCACGGTCAACAAGAAGCTAGCGCAAGTCAAGGAAATGGAAGCTGACGAAAAGGGAAAGCCTCCAGGAGCGCAGCAGTCGCTGGCCCCGCCAATTTGACAAATACTTCAATTGCCCTCTCCGCCGCCAATACAAGCGGATCATCGTTCGGAATGGTTTCGTAGTCGTACACAGCTGACATGATCACTGCAGAAGCATAGCTGTATAATATTTTTCAGTACTTCGAATGTGGTGGGTGATGGCGAAGCTCACAGCTCAATTTGCCGCTGATAACGATCAGGCGAATTGTACACGCCTATTAATAACTTGCGAACTTTTCGCAATTGAGTTGGGAGATAATTCCGTGCAGCTTTAGTGCGAAACGATTCGTGGAACAATCTTCGATGAAGTCGCCATTTCTCGCCATATCGGAGCAGCGCGCTGTTGAATTCGGAGCCGATACTGAACGGCCAATGAGTTAGACGATTGAAGATCTGGAGGGGTAGACGTACTCTTTGTGAACCCTGACTGGCGGCCTATCCGAGTAAATAGTCGATCGCTGTTCGAGTAGTGCTTTGGCGACGTCCGTAGTCTGAATGACGAGAAACTGCCGCCCGAAAAGAGTGCAGTACACCAGATCGCCTAGGCAGACGGACATGACTATCGCGGCTTGTGGTATAAGTGTGACACGGACCGTACGTGGGTGCCCATCGAGTGAAGGTAAGCCAAGGCTGAGACGCGTTTATCTCAAGGACGCTGCCGAGGAACGGCAAACCTTTTGGACCAGGAGGAAAATTCGACGGACAAAGTGACTTTCGCCTTGTATGGGTGGCGAAAAGGGCGATGGCAGAAATGGCGACAATCGAAAAAAGCATGGAGGACATGGTTGACATTTCTTGCCATCTGTCCTGCGTACGGAGCGATTCGCTTTATATTTATTCAGATGCGACGGCGTTCCTGTAAGGTTGGAGAGCCATAAATGGGTCTCTCGGTATTCATTTCATGGAAACGAAGCTCGCCTCAAGCTTGCCTCGTGTACTCCGTCAAGTGACCCGCAATGGCAATGACGAACTGTTGCTTGAAAAGCAGTGCAAAACTCTAGGCGAAGAGATGGCCTACGGGAATACCATAACGTCAAGGGGGGTGTCTAGGCAGGATCAGGAACGATGACCGCACAGTTGGTGCCGTCATCTATATAATTATGATCTGGGAACGTGCGGCTTGCCCGGAGACGTGTCGACCTGGTCAAACGATGGCTTGCAGTGTAGTACATATTTCGGATCGCAAGGGGACCAAGTCAAGTTCAATTTCAGGAGTGGATGGGTACCAAGACGCGCATGACACGTGACTTGCACACTCCTTGCCGATAACGTAGATTGTCTCGATATAACACTGCATGTCGTCCTTCCTGCTGCACGACGCCCACGACGTTCCCGACCCTGCCCCTGCACGTCCGATGTCGGCTCGCCAGCTCGACAGCTCTCCTACGCCGCCACCTCATCCTGTGGACAATGGAGACGCCACGCGCTTCGACGACTGTGGGGTCCGACCCCTTGATCTGATGGCCAGTCTTCAGCGTGCAGAGCCATCCGTCGTCAAGACCAGAACGGGCAGTGTGCTATCGAGAGGATTCATCCTGAAAACGGACCATTATCCTTCTGGTCGGTGATTGCCACCCAGGACTACATCATTATTCACCTGCGGGGTTCGCTACTAGGACGCGCCTTGGATCTGGATCTCAACGTCCACGGCGCGCCAAATTTTAGGGCACCTCGTCAAGCCAACCTCAATGTATTCGGTGTCGCTCAGCCCCGCACCCAAGGCCTCCGTGCCATACTATCTGCGCTCAGATGCCGGCCTGGCTCGCGTGATCCCTCTCACGTGGTCTGGTTCTCGACCCGGGAGGAGCCAATAGGTAAGTGGGCGATGTGCCGCTCCGTTGTCACACTTGACCGTCGATAGTTTACATATCTGGTCGTCCGTTTGTCCTTCGGGACGCGTCTGAGCCGCGCAAAACGCTTTCCCTATCCGATCGAGCAGAAAATCTGGAGGCGATCGAAGATCGGTTGAAGCACGACATCCTTCAGGAAGCCAGCAAGTAAGGCGCGATGTTCTGGACTAAGCCGATTCCGTTCTCAATCTTTAATTGGATAGATATGGTGGCCTTCTTTTGACGCACAACGAACTCGCCATTGGTGCGTTCTGGGAGTGAGGGCGGTGTGTCCCCTGCTGATGCTGTACTCAAAGCAGCCGTGAGTGGTCAAGGTGCGATATTGCCGACTTGGACCAACGTGGATAACGTCAATGTGAGGACGTCACGCGAGCTCTGGGAGAACATGCGTCTGGACGGTTGGAACGTCGAGGTTGGTCACATAATCCATCATCATTACGTCATGCTCACTCCCTCCAAGTATCACCGGCACGTTCTTTCTTTCATTCCCCGCAACGTCGTGTGATGTAAATAAGCCCACAGTATTCCCATCTCCCCCGACCGTCCAATAGAGGTATTTCTGGTTTCCTTGTCTTGATATGGCCGTTGCTAAACATGCTGTGTCTCCGCCAAGGACAATTATTTGGACGCTTACCTCCGTGTCATCAAAGATGCAGACCCCATCAAGAGCGCTCTCGTCTTCAGCTGTGGCATGGGCGCCGTGCGGACCACATTTGCTATGGTTGCCGCCTTGATCGTCCGTCGCAGAATGCTCCTCTCCCGTGGCTTAAACGATCCATATTCTACTAAGCCATCTTTCGTGTTCCCTTCTGGACAACTCAGGCAAGGAACTGTCACACCAGGTATCAGTACCGTAAGCGGTTTGATTAATTGCCAGCTGGAAACGTCATTGATCGTTATCTACAGCCCAAAAGTCAGGTAATAGGAGATATATACAGCTCTTTGGCCGATTTAATCGGTCCCCCATTTAGCCCGCGACAGATATGAAGCTTTCTCAGGCGCTGGAAAATGCCAGTGCTCAACAGGACTTGAACAGGTCCCTACTTAGGCTGACGTATGTTTTGCAGCAACGTGTGTGTTATTCCGTCAGTAGCCAGCTTGGTGCCGAATTCATCCAATATCTTGCGCTAGACTTGCATTCACAATCAGCTATCGCTTTACTAATGTCACAGCCCGTATTGTTGGAGAATCTACGCAGGGCGCACCAGGGAAATTATGGAGTTATCCTCAGTCTTCTCGGTTGCTTAGACCACGGCCTTCAAGCTAAAAAGCTAGTCGACCGTGTTATTGACGCTTGTAGGTGCTTCAATTCTGTCAATTTCCCCTTTCAGCTCTGGGTTAGTGTAGCTAGGCTGATCGGAGTTTGTTGATACAGGCGATCATGTAACGAACCTACGGGAAGATATCCTGGTGCATCGAGTCCGATATTCACTCACCACCCCCGATGACGACAGTGCCAAGAGGGAAGACATCTTAGTCAAAGCTGGCAGGTCGCTTGAGAAATAGTGGGTAACGCGGATAAGGTTGAAGTCTGAGACTGAGGCTTCGTTGTTGCAGTTTTTTCATGATCGCTTTTGCAAGCTACGTTGATTCCGTTCCTGACTTTAGCCAAACGTTCTCGGACTGGCTCAAGGTTTGCCCGTGAATCCATTCTCTTTTATCTGCCACTAATTAAACTTGAAATCCGTCAGGCGAGGACAGAGATCTGGAAGTAAGCCCACTCGTTTAGTACG
>JBBPTC010000096.1:0-11449 GCA_038093955.1 Boletus albobrunnescens
TGACTTGAAGAGATACCGACCCAGGGCAAGGTTAACTTTGACGACGAGGATGGGGGGGGGCCCAGGGAAGGGGAGGGGGGGGGGGGGTGAATCTCTGGTAAAGGGGCCCCTCTGAGGTTACGCTTCCGATAGGTACGGTCGCACGCTACTCCACGCGACCGGATTCGGACGGCGTACATATGCGCTCCTCATTCATCTCCGCCTCTCAACAGGGACCCGGCCTGCGTGCGTTGCGTGTCTTGTCATTGCAAATTCTGCAGCTCCATCGTTTTACACCAACGACAGCGTGTCAGCTGTCGCACACATGATGTGACGCCCTTGGCCCGGCTGGTACGCTCCCCATCGGACGTGCTTGGTGGCGTCGTGTCGCCAGTTGGGCATGGGGTGGCGAGGAGCAAGCCTAGATCTTCACCGTCTTTCTCTCACACGCGTAGCTCGGGAGAAGACGTTAGACTCGCGAGGGATCAGAATCTGTCACTGTCGCGATCGCTTCTCCTCGACCTGTCTCACTGTTCTGGCAAGGTAGGCAAGCAACAGCGGGCCCTGCCACCGTATCCGAGTCCGCAGGAAAGGCCAAGGTGGCTAAATGAAATCACGACCAGGCACACGGATGAACGAAACCATGCCTTAAATACGAGATCTGATCTCGAAAGTGTGTACGTGCATTTGCTATTGCACACTGCCAGGTGCGACCCATTCAACATGATTTTTTTTTTTTTTTCCCAACAGGAAAAGCCAAGTTCCCCATACAACGATGCGGCAATATAGTTACGCTATGAACGGCACTCCGCCGCACAGTCCTTGACTCAAACGTATTTAAGGCCTCGTCCGCTCGGCCCGTCCATCGTCATACTCGCCATGCCTTCGCATTTGGAACGCATCCCCCTCGACGTGCTGGCACACGTAGCCCTCTTCACCATAGACCCCTCCCCCACCTCCCCCCTCGACGCGCTCCTCCAACTCCTGCTCTCTTGTCGGCACATCTATCGTCTACTCTCCCTCGAGTCCTGTCCCCAGCTCTACGCGCGCCTTTTCCGTGAAAAGTTTGACCTCGATGGTCATGCTCGTCGCGATGGACATAGTACCAGGGTGACCACGTCGTGCTTGGCTGCGGAGCTTCGTGCGCGCCGGCGCGTGCTGCGCAGGATACGTCTCGCCCGCGTCGACGACCAGCACATCCTGCATGATTTATGGACGACATATCTCATGCTTCTCGAAAGCGATGCGCTCAACGAGCTGCAGCTCCGCACCGCGGGCGTCGGGGATTGGGTCCTGCGCGTGCTCCGCGAGTGCTGTTCGCAAGCAAACCATGAAAACAACGGGCGCGTCTTGGCCTTGGCCGTGTCAGTGGCGTGCTTGGTACTGTCCCACAGTAATCCACATTTAGATTCTATTTCGTGTAACCCGCTTCTCAACTGCCCTGATCAGACCAGATATCCTCTTTGCCAGTGGGGGATCGTAATCAAGTTCTAAATTTACTTCGCCCTTACACGATATCTGCACCAAAGGTGTGAACGTATGACTACGTGACATACACGCACACTGACCATATCGCAGTGCCTCTCGACAAACGTAAGTGGCGCGGCAGAACGGAGCATCTCAGTATCGACCAGCAGATCGCAGGACCGAGGGTCTGACCAGCCTCCCGTCACCGGCGATATTAGCGATGAATTCGACGGCCATTTGCCGCACACGAGCTACTATAGCCGCTTCAAGATGACCACACCCAATCTCCTAACGCCCTCGGTCTTCTTAACTTTTTCGCTGTTAGAGGCAACGCCTCTGCAAATTCCTCCCCACCTCCCACCCACCCGAGCAGTCGCAATCGCGACGGAGCGGCATGGGCCAACTATGGCTGACTTCGCTGCGGTCACCTCAAGAAGGACGCCGCTTGTGGCAGATTCCTTCCTTCAATGTCAGTGTCGTGAATCAAACACGGATCTCGCCAGAGAACGGCAACGGCCATCAAGAAGTACCATGCATAACGAAGACTTCTATCGCATAGCCCGTCACTTGCACGCGCCCACAGAGGCTTGGGAACTCTCAGCGTATATTCCTGGGCTACTGACCGGCGTTTGGGAAGGCTGTTATATGGTCCGCGACTTCTCGGATTAGGAAAGGGTATGCAGTGCGGCTGACATTCCAAACAGGTTGCACCTTTGGCTTCATGTTTCTCAGCAGCCTCTCCTGGCCCTGACGATTTCCTGTGTCGGCAGCCGATACAGTTTCGGCTCGACGAGTTTGTCGCGTTCAGCCCATGGCTGCCACTGCCCATTGAAGCCCAGGATGGCTTTGACGGGCACGTCGTCCGGAGTCTTTCCGCCAGCGAAGAAGAATCTACAGTGGGTACTCATTTTCTCGTTCTCGTGTACACGATTGTCATTTTTTTTTTTCCTGGCCGCCTGGAAGAAAATACAGTTTTCTGACGGCAACGCGGCGAAGACCTACCATTATGAGCCGGTCCGCCTTAGCGGCGCGTCCGAGAGCGGTAGGAACCTCCGTCATGCCCTAGATGTCGTGATCACAGGCGAGGTATGCCCCTTTTGTCTTGATGAGGCATCTGATCCTCACGGTCGCCGATAGACACCACGTCGATTTGAGGCAGCCTGGGGCTCGTATAGCTTTATCGGACGAGTTCGATTATCCGATGGTTTGATAAGTTTAACGAGAAAGCCGGTATGGGTCCGTGTTTCTCCGGATGGCTGGATCCCTGATTGGCTCCCATCACGTATAGAAAGGTGCCGCTGGCGATGGCTGTGGGACGTGGGTTTTCGAAGGATACCTACACAGCAGATCCACGTTCGCCGGTCGGTGGGGTACGCTGGGTACCCTCGGTCAGGAAGGCATCGGAGGTATTTTCAGCGTGTCCAAAACTGAAGCGGCAGGATTATCGGGTCATTAATGAACGATTAATGAACGGAGTTTTGAAATCACCTGGTCTTTGTCAATGCGTTCAAGTCAGCTATCTTTAACTGCGGAAATTGTGTCGAAGCACGGCGTTATGAATGTTACGCATCAGGCTTGCGCAGATCGCATATAGAGCGGCAAAAGTGAAATGGCGCGAGGGTTCGGCCAAGCTGTGCAGGATGCGAGTTAACTTTGAGTCGTGGCTAGAATTAGAACCCCATTCAGATATCATATCAGAGGTCTTATCCTCACAGTATGCCCACGCACGAATGCACGTGTAGATGGTACAGGACGATTACGAGATTTGACGAAAGGAGTCTCATCTTGGATATGTTACGTCCGGAATGCGCGTGTCTGCTAGCGTCCGCCATATATTCAAATAAGCCAGGTAGGTGACAGAGGACTGGGCAGACCAAGCTTAAAGCTGCGATTCGTATACGTGAAAGCGATGAAAACCGGACAAGAAAGGAATGTTGGCTGGATGTGCCGCGCGACGCCAGAGGAGCGGTAACAAGGGACTGATGGTGGCTTTGAGCGGGGCCGACCAGAGTCAAGATGTGCGGCAACTGCCATGGCCTTTGTGCGAACGGAACTCGGTTGGGAAGCAAGGGAGGCCGCATGGCGAGACAAGGGTTGGGGATGCTGGACTGTTTTGCTTGGGGGTGGCGCCACATCCGACAGAATGCGCTTCATCCTACTGAATAGGCGCAGCGCGAGAAAGAGCAGGTCCTTCACAGGGAGCGTCTGTGAAGCGACAAAGAGACTCACCAATAGCGTTTTGAGTGAAAAGAGCCGATGAGAAGTGGAATCCCACCAATATAGAGGCGATAAGTCGAGGGTGGGTGAGACGTACAAAGGAGACCCGAACGGAGCGCAGAGAGAGGAATGAATCGCCAACGGAGCGTGGAGGCACTCGTCTCCCCCACACATACGTGTGAGAATAACGTCAGGGTGTCCTCCCTTATCAAGAATTCCTTGGCTCCAAGACGGACGCCACCTGCGGAAGATTGTCGGGTACTTGTTGGGAATCGGTCCAGGCGGAAATTGGTGAGGAAGGGGGGGAAGGTGGGGGGAGGGGGAGGAGGAGGAGAGGATGATTGAATGAACGGGTGATTGTGTACTAGAACGCGCCCATGTGACGATGATGGGTCGATCAATTGAAGATGTGATACGAGAGGTACGGAGATCAGTCGCAACGAGGACAAGGGACGACGTGATAGCCTTCGCAGGCACATATCGTGAGAATATATTATATAATATTGTATGGTCGTGTTTGTCTTACCCTTTGTTCTCACGGCTCTCTTCTTCTTCCAAACTCGCTCGTGTGGTCGTCGTCGACAGTAAACAACACGTCCGCTCATTCCATCATGACCCTCTGGTTATTTCCCGTACTGTCCCTCCTCCTCCTCCCCGTCGTGTTGGCACAGTCTTCGGTACGATCCAGATCTCTTACATCTCCCGGTCTCATCCTCACTTTCACCAGTCGAATCCCCTCATTCCGCCTAATATCTCCCCTGCTTGCAACACCTATCTCACGTCCCTGAATAGCAACACAGGTTTCCTCACCTGCACAAGCCCGTTCACCACAGCCCTCCAGCAGTTTGCTCCAAACTCTGGTGCCACCCCCTCCGCCGCCGCCATCATCAACGCCCTCGGAAAGCTGTGCCAGGGTAACCCATTCAGTGCTTGTCCACAGAGTACCGTCACTGCACAGCTTGGCGCTTTTTACGCCGCTTGCTCGTCTGAATTGACCTCTAGTCCAGTCGACGGTGTCAAAATAACCTATGACGTTCTCTACTCCCTAACACCCCTCAGGGAGGCCATCTGCTCTACGGATGACGGCGGCAATTACTGTCTCACCAAACTTTCCAACTCGTCAAGTACGGGATCTGTCACCCTCGCCGATGCAGAAAAATCATACGAGCAGACCGTCTTGAACCAATACCTCTACACCACTCCCAGCAATTCAGTCGTCACCCGCGATCTCTCCAACGAGACGACCGCCCTTGTTCCCAACGCTACCACATACAGGGATACCAACCTTCTTTTCTTGTTCCTCAAACCTTCCATGCCCAGTTCCACCCTCTGCACAACCTGCACCAGGAAGGTCATGACCCCTTACATTACTTTCGAATCTAGCTGCCCGTATGCCCCCGGAATGAGCAACAGCCTACTACTTGCCGGTCAAGTCCCCCTTTACAACAACATCACTAGCAAATGTGGTGCAAGCTTCCTCAATGGGGCCGTCCAGGCTGCTGGTGGCTTATCTGGCAGCATCGTCAGTGGCGCCGCTCCTATCACTGTCGGACAGGAACTTTCTGCCGCAGTTGGTGCTATCCTTGGTGTCGCCGCTTTGGTAGCAGCCTCCCTGTAAAGGGTCTCTTCCGTGGGAATATACCAACTTATCGGGTTTTTTTGTCGTTAAACAAGCTGGTCCTTTTATTGCGCTTAGCCACTCCACTCCTCCCCCTCCCCCCCTGTTCCATAGTTTTCCAGACTAGGCCAAGTGCTCAATCATTTATCTTGTATATACCAGGGTTCGCGTAACACGCTACCACAGTTTCTTATGAAAAAGTGTGGCATGCATGGATGTGATAGATAATATAATAAATCCTGTGTTACTTTCCGACATGGGACTTTGCGTCGAGCCCCACACATGAATAACGAGTTCCTTCATGATCGCCGAGAGCGGCAATTGGCAACTAGCGGGGATCTCAATAGGACACTATACTTGCTTCGGGTTTCGAGTGGTGTGATATCGAAGCGCGGCCGGAATGAATCCATGAAATATTTTGCTTTCAAGGTGCCTTGCCGTGCTCCGCTCGGACAATTAAATATACAAATGATCTAGCTTGCAAAAACGCTGACAAGGGACTCACATCAACAAATTGAGCTGCACCCTTCTATATAGGGGGGAGTACTCACGACCATATGCCAAGTGAACGGCGGCCATCAAATCTCACACTCGGAGAATGAGGACCAGTAAAGTGACCTCGACTACGAACACAATCAGTGCCACAATTAGGACATCCAGCCCTGCCGTGGTAAAGGGTCGTCCGAATTCCCGTGCCTGTTCTTGCCCTTTTGTCGGTATGGCTTGTCGGTACAGCGCAGCCATTTCTTCCCGAGTCCGGTCGGCAAAGTCGTGACGACAATGGCGGGCACGGACATAGGCCACGCCAAAGAGGAGCGCCGACAAGACCAGGAAGAGAATGCCGACTTATTGGCACAGCGAGAGAACGTCAACAGGACGAGCCCACATCGAAAGAGAATGCCTTACTTTTGAAAAACCGGACGTCGAACAGACGGAGGACTGTGATCGCATAACCCAGATTCGCGAGTGCGCTGCGGCGGTATGCACCATCAAACGTCCGGTACCGCGCACGCAGCTCAGTGAGCTCGTTGAGATCGATTGCTAGAAACGAGCTTGCGCGGTGGCCTCTTTCTCATAGTGTGAAACGTTGGCCGCCATGTTTTCTGGACGGGGATATGACTGACCTGTAGCGGTGTTGCATTGCGTCAAGAGGCAAAAGACAGCGTGTGAGCCAGTTCGTCCACCGTGAGATATACGTTTGGTTTGGTTCGGTCAACACGCTCTTTGTTTTTCGGCGCGCGCACGTCTTGCTCCCATGCTTCGTTCGACGGTCTGTGCAGGTGGTCGACTGGCTCTGCGTGCCTCTGGCCCTAGGTATGCTACTCGCATACTTGGCCGACGGTCGTTAACTTTTTTTTTTTTTTTTTTGCAGAACGCTCGCTCAGGCCTCACTTGGGTCTCGGGACCGGCTAGTTGCATTCCAGGCATGTCAATCGGCCTCTCGGGCGCGACGGACAATCTCACCATTTGCAGGGCTCTTCAAATGCACGCAGTTACTGGTGGTCAAAGTCCCCGGGACCTTCCTCCCAACACACGCTAGAGCCCGCCAACGCTGCAACTCCCGAGGAAATAGCCACTCCAACAAGTGTACCATCCGAGTACACAGCCCAAACTGCTCCAACCGCGACACCCGACGTGTCGACTTCCGTGTCAGACATAGCTGACGTCGCGTCCAACGTCGTTGCGCCACTGCAATATGGCGACTTTGCTGCGCTCGGGCTTACAAGTTGGTGGCCGTCGGGCATCATGAGCTGGTCCTTTGAGTTGCTGCAAGTGAGCACGGGCATGCCATGGTTCTACACCATCATCGCAGGCACGCTCTTCTGGCGTGCAGCCCTCGTTCCCACTGCGCTGACGAGCATACGCAACTCTGCGCGACTCCGTCCGTATGCCGCGCAGATCAAGGCGCTTGATGATCAAGCCCAGGGTGTCAAGGACCGAGCGGCCCAGATGGAAATCATGCTTAAGAAGCAAAAACTGATCGAAAAAGCAGGGGTGTCCCTCCGATCCATGTTTGTCCCCCCAATTGTCCAGATGGTGGGCAATTTGGGGTTGTTTTTCGCCATCAAGAGCATGGTGCAGTTGCCGGTCGCGCAGTTGACCCAGAGCGGCGTCTGGTTTTTGTCGGACTTGACGCTCACGGGTGACTATGTCATGCCCACGCTCGTGCTGCTCGCCATGAACGTCCAATTTTCGGTCAGTTGTACCCTGCCTGGCTGGGTTAGGGAGTGACCTGATGCCGTGTCCATAGCTCATGAAGAAGGAATTAGACCCGACGAAACCCGTCATGGCGCACACCATCAACGTCATGCGCTTGGCTACCATTGCAACGTTGCCCATGATGTCCTGGATGGCCTCTGTGAGCGTGTCATTTCTCTTGGCAAAGGATGCACTGAACTCGGGCTAGGGATTATGGTTGAGCATGCTCACCGGCATGATGCTGACGATTACTCAATCCTCTTTGCTGCGTGTGCCACGCATTCGTCAAGCACTCGCGATACCCCCCGCATTGCCGATGCCGCCAGTGACGATGAGAGACACGGGTAAAATGATTGTAGAGTGGTATCGTAGGACGAGAATGGAGGCAGCAGTGAACCATACAGGGAGTCAGAGAAAGCCGAACTGGACTTCGTTGCCAAAAGCCTCACGGCGCGCAAGAGTATAGTACGAGGGGGAGGGGGAGGGGGAGGGGGTATAATACAGCAATGTTACATAAGCGTTGCTTTGCTGTCCTTTTGCTTTGATCGACGACCCTACAGAGAGACTCGAGACTCGACTAAATGTACTGCTAACTTGCTTTGACCATGTCTTTCTCACTCGGCTCAGTCACCGTCCAGGCGCTCGACCCAGCGCCGTCCGGCGTTCCCGTCGCGGAGGAGGAAGAGTTCTACTCGTCCTGGTCTCTCTTTCTCGTCTGCCTGCTCCTTATCCTCTCCCTATGGACCTCATACTATCTACAAATAAAACGCATACGCGCCATTCACGAAACTCTGGTCGCCATCCTTGCAGGCATGTTCGTCGGACTCGTCGTTCGTCTAGCCCCAGGCACTATGATACGAGAAATGCTGGTCAGTCCGTATCCCCAACTTGTGCGATCATCACCATTCGCTGCCTACTTGTGGGTTTGACTCGCCCCCAAGGAGCGCTTTTTGATCTCCATCTCCATCTTGTGTTTTGTGTGGTTCGCAGTGTTGACCCCGTCCTATCGTAGACATTCAAGCACACCCTCTTTTTCAACTTGCTCCTGCCGCCAATCATATTGAACTCGGGGTATGAGCTAAAACAGGTGCGTGCATGCACTCACAAGTGATGTATGTTTCGAGATACATATGGATGATGATGCAGGAAAACTTTTTCCGCAACTTTGGTTCCATCCTCACGTTTGCATTTCTGGGAACGGCGATATCAGCCATGGGAGTTGGGTGCGTGGGCACGCATGTCGAGGGTCGTTTTCCACACTGCTTACCAACTTTAGTACAGGGTCCTCGTGTACATTTATTCGTTTTTGGGACTGGAATCGCTGGACGTCACCCTATTGGAATGTCTCATATTCGGTTCGACGTTGTCTGCTACGGATCCTGTGACCATCCTTGCCATCTTCCAACAGTACAAAGTTGACCCGAAACTATATACGATCATTTTCGGCGAAAGTCTGCTCAACGATGCCGTCAGTATCGTTATGTACGAGTGAGTATTGCGATTTGCCGTTCTTCCCATCGGCCCCTGAATATTCCACACAGAACGCTGACCCAGTTCCACGGAACGGAGATTTACCTGTCGTCCGTCTTTCATGGCATCGGCATATTCCTTCTCTCGTTCAGCGTGTCGATGGCATTGGGCGTCAGTTTCGGCCTTGCGATGTCCCTGGTGCTGAAACACTCCTCTCTCAACCTCTATCCCTCCATCGAGTCCTGCCTTGTTGCACTCTGTGCCTACACTTGCTACTTCTTTTCCAATGGCCTCTCCATGTCCGGTATCGTCTCTCTCCTCTTCTGCGGCATAACCTTGAAGCATTACGCATACCACACCATGTCTCGTAAGACGCAACGCACGACCAAGTACATTTTTTCAACGCTCGCACAACTCTCGGAGAACTTTATCTTTATATATCTCGGCCTCTCGCTTTTCACGAGCCCACCCTCCTCTGAGCGAGTGACAAATTACGTGAAACCTCTCTTCATTGCCGTGACTACTGTCGTGGTCGTGTTCACCCGTTATGCCGCCGTCTTTCCGTTATCCGAGGCCATCAACTTCTTCACCAAGCATGCCCGCGGACAACGCAACGATGAGCTTCCACACTCATATCAGATGATGCTGTTTTGGGCTGGCCTGCGTGGCGCCGTCGGTGTAGCCCTGGCAGCCGGCTTCAAAGGCGACAACGCCCAAACCCTGCGCACCACCGTCCTCGTTGTCGTCGTCCTGACAGTCATCGTGTTCGGCGGGACGACCGCCCGGATGCTCGAAATCCTCGGCATCCGTACAGGCGTCGAAGACGAAGCGGCGAGCAGTAGCGACGAGGACGGCATGCCCGCGGTGCGCACACCCTGGCCAGGCCGTACGCGCGGCACGGGGTGGAGCCGACACTCGGAGGACGGCGGGGGCATGCCCTACTTTTCCGCGTCGCAGCAGGGGTACGGCCGCGCGGCGGGGCGGATCGGGGTGCACTATGCGCCGCGCAGCTACAACCACCACGTGCAGGCCCAGGAGGCGGCGTCGCCGTCGTCGCCGGTTGCCACGCACATGTTCGCGATGGCGTCCTCGGACTCGTTCGATTCGGACACAGAGGTCCTCCCGATGGCGACAACGTCGGCCGACCCTGAAGGCCGCGCAGAGGCTGGGCGCAACCGCCCAGGGCATGAGCATGGGCAGGGCGCGACGCCGCCGGAGGGGAGCGGCGCGGCAGGAGCGGGCGCACCGGAACCGACGGTCGGTGAGGACGGCAGGTGGTTCCAGACGTTGGACGAGCGGTACCTGCTGCCGCTGTTTTCGAACGCGACGGCCAGTCGGACGTTCCACGCCCGTCGGGCCCGCCGGAACGCCTCGGTCGCCAACCTGCAGAGCATTTCGGGGACGCCGCACGACTCGGAGGAGGAGCCAGACAGCCCAGCGGTCGACCTCACGGCTCACGGTGTGGCAGGGACGCCCCCGCAAGAATTTCCCAGGACGCAGTCTCCCGAGGAGCAGAGCCGTTCGGAACGTGGACTGGGCACGCCAACGTTGCGGAATGGGGCTGGGAGGGAGGATGGACAGAGTTGGATATCATAGGGATAGCCTTTGCATGTCAATAAGGATTAGGATACTGTTTTACTTTTTTTTTTTTCCCCCTCTCTCTACTAGACTATCCGTTCGCCCAGGACAGTGCAACTGCCTAGACCGAACCGGGAATGATATGTACGCTGAAAGAAAAGATAAATAAAAACTATTTAGAGTGTAAATAGGGAGGAAATGAGCATACACTGCCTCGTGTGGACCCAAGGGTCCCGGCATTTAGATAGCTAGGAATACAGGGTTCACAGACACAGACACACGACACTTTATAATAGATCTGCATTCCTTAGATGTGTTCGGAGGATACTCTCCTCGACTGCGGAGCCAGTATTAATATCCACTTGGAATGTAATTTAGGCCCTGAAAGCACTTACCAACGCTGAGGGTTGCTGCAGTAGCTTTTGTATCCTGAGACGGAGCCAGGTGGTCAGATCCGGAGTAGCATGAAAATATAGATTTCCCAGCAAGGGACATGGCACAGGAGACTCACAATGACCGATGTGAAATGGACAAAGAATGGCCGCGGTTCTGACGAGACCAGCTTGGAGATCTCCTTGAAATGCGATTGAAAATCTGAACATACACATGAAAAAAAAAAACGGCGTAGCGAGACCGCATGATCAGGGTACGGCACACTGCATCATGGGAGGAATGGACGCACACTTCATGACCGTGGATATATCGTTTTTCCGGTCCCCGAAGCTTGGAATGAAATCTTTTACGCGAACACCTCGCTTGAGTTTTTTGTGAAGGAGATCACACTTGTTGAGAAAAAGAATGATTTGCGTCTTTGCGAGCATTGGGGAGGAGCAGACAGAGTGCCATAGTTGATAGCTATCCTCCAGCCGGTTGACTCTCGAGTCCTCGCGCAGCTTCTCATCGAAGCAAGATATAGGAGAC
>JBBPTC010000096.1:11546-32636 GCA_038093955.1 Boletus albobrunnescens
AGTGATTTCATAGTTTTCCTCTTCCCTTCGTTTCAGAACGGGTTCAGGAAAGGGAGTTCCCTCGCGCGCTGGTCGCAGCTTTTCAAATGCAGATTTCCATCCGTTCCTTGAGATCACACCGAATTCCCGGGAAGGGACCCGGCCCTTGTTGTCTTGCCCAGTCGGCACGGTGGGGGCGGTGGTATAATAAACCTCTTGGGCCCCTGGGCCAAGCCTCTTCTCTAGATCGGTTAGGACTCTTCGTAGAGGTGCGAGGCGTAGTTTCAACAAGCGGTGCTTATCAGTGAAGCTATAAATGTGGGTATGGGATGAAGGCTCCCAGTCGGAATCCAAGGAATACTCTGCGTTGGCAGAATTTCTGTCGCCATCCAAAAGGGCCATCTCACGCAACAGCGCATCGAGAACACGGATGATGTTGCGGATGAGATTCAGGAATATCACTACGCGCCAGGCTGTCCTATCTTCGACCCACTCATGGCGAGCATATAGCAGCTGGAAATCTGTAGACGAGGATAGGTTGGGTCGACCAACGGATGGGAGATGAAGGGGCTAACTTTTCAACGTGGCTGACTTTCCTGGTTATTCAGGGCGATCAGGTGGGAACTGAGGTGGAGGACATGTGGACATACCACTTTCGCTCTGACCCAGGAGAAGGACCTTGACCGGCTTCTTCTTCTTTTTCAAGGCTACACGCTCCTGTCGAAGCTGCTCGTCGATGGAGTCGCTTACCCTCCGTGCCTCGGCCTCGGCGTACTCACGGGCCTCCTTTTCCTCTGGGCTCTCGTCGCGAGGAGGGGCAAGAATGGAAGCAAAGGGATCATCGGAGCGGCTGCGACCCATGATTCGGAGAGCTGGGACATACAAAACGAGGAGAACGAGGAGGAAAATGGAGAGAAAAGAGAGACGGGTGGTTGCGACGGATCAAAGGGTTAGACGTTGAAACACGAGACAAGTTCTAAACGCCGCCGTCCGGCCACAGCAAAAACCAAAGAAGGGCAAGCTTGTCATCCACCCTGGAGAAACTCAAACGAATCCCCGCCCCGCCCCCCCCACCAGGGTAGGTATATAGACATGTGATGCTTGGGGTGAACCATAGTTCCGATAGCCAGATTATTGATATAATAATACTCGAGGGTGGGGCTAAACGAGCGACCCGGCAACTCCCGGAGTTCGGCATGATGAAAGTGGCGCCAACTTTGCATTTGTTTGGTCCATGGTCAAATAAAACAGCGACATGTGACTTTCCCGTGACCTCGCACTCTTACCCCGTGACCAGCATCCACCCCCATACGGCCCCTTGGGTGTACACTAGGGTACATACGCGCCATAACCTATTTGCACGTCCCAGTCGTCTGTACCACAATGTCTCTGCCAGTAAATCCTCAAGCGTCACCCAATCAACAGGGCTCAGCAAACACAGAGAATGTAGTCCCCGTCGACTCCCAGGTCGCTGCCAACCTCATCAAGATACTTCAAGTGAATAACAAGGTACGTTAACCCTCCCTCTTGTAACATGTCATCGTTTCGTGTTGCCGTACAGCCGTTCACTGCTCACACACACCACGTGATTATTGTCCTTGGTCACGTTATGTGGTTCCACCAGTGCTCACTCTGATTTCGTTAGGGTGGACAGCCGATAGACATCCCACCAGAATTGGCTCAACAGTTGCAATCGATCACCCAAGGTCTGTTTGGTGTCCAGAGCCCCAACCAACATCAGATCCCCCATGCTACCCACCAAATTCCTGTGCCACATTCAGCCTTTGCCGGCCATCCTCCAGGCCAGGGCATCCCGGGGATCGGTGATCCTGGCCCATCTTCGCATCCTCGCGGACCTCCAAATTTAGGTCAGCTCTCTGCTGTTGCTGCCGCCGCCGCCATACCCACACCTGCGATGCCCCCGGGTCCGCCTGTCCAAGATGGCGAAGAGGCAAACAAAGAATCCGATGATGCCGACATACCCAAAACTGCGTCCGGATCCTCAGGTCGGTCAAGAGGCAACCGAAGTGCCGCCATGGGCTCCGACGAATGGGCTCGCCAGAGGAAAGACAACCACGTACGCTCTTCTACTCATGGCCCGCATCAGACGCTTATCCTTGTCACGAATCCAGAAAGAGGTCGAACGGCGACGAAGGGGAAACATAAACGAAGGGATCAACGAACTCGGCCGTATCGTGCCGAATAGCTCCGGAGAAAAGGCTAAAGGAGCGATCCTTGCTCGGGCCGTGCAGTACATCCATCATCTCAAGGAAAACGAAGCGCGTAATATCGAAAAGTGGACACTAGAAAAGTTACTGATGGATCAGGCGATGGGAGATTTGCAGGCACAGCTGGAAGAGATGCGAAGACTGTGGGAAGAAGAACGTGCGGCGCGACAAAGAGCCGAAAGCGAGCTAGAGGTTCTCCGAGGAGTTCCCCAAGGTACTGTCGCATCAGCCATCGGTGCACCACCACCACGGCCACCCTCCCAGCCAGGGCCAGCAAATTATAGGTCGCGTTCTCGATCTGTCGAGCAGCAGGAAGGAGCGCCGACAAACGAGGTACGAACAGGAGTTGAGCCTAGGCCAGAGGAAGGTATCACCGAGTCGGTGGACAGACCTAGCAAGCGACCGCGGGTAGACTGATGTCTCTTATTTAACTTATTATGTCGCTCACTCACTGGATTCGTTCATCTTGTACATCGACCACACGTGTACTACGTCTTGCACTTTATTGCACTGAGAAGCACCATCCTGCTAGTGTAAGTTCAAGTTTCGACGTGCGGACAAGGGTCTATTGATCAATGCTGCATGTGCTTGGATTACCGTAGCAGGAGGGCATCGAATCGATGGCGCGAGGCAAGCTGTACGTTGAACATGATCGATGGTGAGCAGACAAATCGCCAGCGACTGCGAGCAAGCACTGCCCGAGTAACAGGGAATGGAACGATCGATCCGAGTGAATTTACCATATAGTATCACAGAAGCATCATCGGAGTCGGTTAAACCACTCAAAGTTGAGCCGCACCGGATGCTGGTTTTGATTCTGTATCACGATCCAGGGTTGCCTGACGCATGCTAACACGATGCCCGACCCTCGCCGTACCTCACGCAAGACCCAACCCGGTTCGGAGCTCGTCCGCAAGCTCATCTGTCTCCTTCATCACCGTGCCAGATGTCCTGGCTTCCCTTTCTTCGACGAGGCATCTTTCACATCGGCAGGAACCAAACCCCCATTCAAGCAGATTTTTGCGGCGTTCCCTGTAATTATCCTGGGGGTCGACGTAGGTGATGAGCAACTCTTCTCCGGGCTCGATCGCCGCCCTAGCAACGACCGTGATACGCGAGAGTGCGGTGTGCTGATCGAAATGGCGCACGGAAATGTTTGGCGTACACGCGTGATTGAGATGGGAGTGAAGCGTGTACAGTCCGCCGTGCGCTTCGAGATCTAGGGGTAAACCCATTCAGCCACAGGGGGAAAGCGGGGATAAGGTGCACAAGGCACACGACTGACTCAGGCTCATGCGACCCAACCCACGGAGGAAAGCTTTGTACTCGAACAGGTCTCGCTGTATCGACTCTGGGACTGGTTTCTTGAGTACCTTTGCGAGTTTCTTTTGATCGATGGGTGCGTTCGGCGATTTGAACGTCGAGAAGTACAGCTCATAAGCCCTCTTCCAGTTTTCGCGGTCGGGCTCTACACCCTTGTTCCTTGCGAGATCGTCAATGGGATGGGCCGGACAGCCCGGAGACATGACACCTACCGGAGTGCTCGGAAACGTTCTTCCATTCCCAGCTCAGCAAAGCCCTGCATGACTTGAAAGTCCTCATGTAATGTGCCGTCATCTCGCTCGGCAGAGAGTAATAATCTGCTGGTGCACTGTGCGAGCGCGTGGAGCGCCATCCATTCGAGTTCGCGTGCAAACCTGAGGAGGGCGATCGACGCCGGATTTCGGACAGGGCAGAGAAGCGGGTGCACTTTCTGCGATTGCGTTCGACAGAGACGATTGCAGAACACGGCAGGGCATGGTGCTGAGGGCGTCGACGCCAAGCATGGCAGATGGAACGACGCGTGGTTTCTCAGAGGGGTAGAGCAGAACGCACATGCCATGGAAGACCTCTGCAAGTCGTAAATATCCCTGTCAGGATCAGCGGTCAAGCATCAGTTTAGCAGCTCTTGAGCGGTCCTAACGAGACAAGACACACCATTCGGGTGCTAATGCAAAGGGATCTTCTTTCCACACGACTTCGCCTTCGGATATCTTTTCTGTAGCGACGAGACCTTTGCCTTTGATGGGATTAAAGTAGTGAACCCGTATTTTGCTACTCCATTTCGACACATCGAGGTCCTTGTTGAGATGGGACACCGGGTAGGGAATCGCGTTATCCTTCAAGTGCTCCGTCGTAACGAGACCTTGGCCCTGCAGGATCTTTCGGACGCGCTTTTCACTGACGGCCCACGTCGGATGTGTTTCGAGTAGTAGGGCATGGATCTTTACGACGCCAAGGGTCAGGTTTTCTTTCTTCAGTGCAATCAGTGCGGCGCAGAGTTCTCCATCTGCAACCACGATCCGTGCCATATCGCTAGCACAAAGTCCTCGATCGATGTTTGGCTGATAAATGGTCACGTTATATCACCGAGGTCTCGCGGAATGCCAGTTGGCTCAGTTTGATAGAGGCGGTGAGCTTTTTTTTATGGTTAACACAAAGTCGCCAACATCCATCATGATCAGTCCAGGTTAGTAGGCCACTAGATGCTGGTCACACTCCGATATAGTAACAGGAGATTTGGCATCGCGAGTCTGTCCTTGGATGTCCTTGCAACCCCTGCTAGTGTCAATGTTATGGATCAACTAACATCTTCCTTCGGAGCTGGTGCTTGCTTTGAGTTGCATCGGCAACTGCGTGCAAACGCAAAGGTGGGGACTAGTGGGCACTTGGCCCCCGCGATCGTTTCAACTTCCATCTCTGACACGATCAGCGACTGGTATATTTGGAGGGGGGAACTGCCCGTATAAAAGATGCTCGATTGGTCTCCTGTGACCTATTTAATCTGCTCACCTCGTATTACCTGCCGTCACTCGGCGAGGGCACGGATGAAGTACATTGCGCAAATTGTAGCTACAGCGCTGGTAACAACCTCATTCAACTCTGTATCTGCACAGACTCGGAGCTCGAGATGGTACGTGACAAGTATTTGATCGAGTGTGGAATACCCTAACCGCTTTGCACGAATAGGTGCGCGAAGAATTTTATGCTCAATCAGACTATTGTTCCCCCAGGAGGCCAGTTTCAGCTACCTGCGTCCAGTGACGAGCCTCTCGTAGCATTTCGCTGTACACCAGTCTTCCGACCTTACCTCGAGCAGGATGCAAAGGATGCTGCCTTCATCATTGATACGCCCATCGTTTACCAGCACATTCAAGGTGCTTCACCTGTCACCTTATTGACTTCCGGGTCCAATTCGCTGGAGTGCGGTGATCTTGGTACGATGGATGTCGAAATTCGCATTGGCCATCATGTCTTCGTCAGGCAGGAAGTTCCACTCGATACCACCGGCCATGAAATTTCTGTCGACATTAGTTCTTTGTCGGCGCGGAAGACGGGCTATAATGTTAGCTGCAGTGCTACATATCAAGCCGGAATGTCCCCGTCGCCCACCACGCAGTACTTTTCAACCAACACGTCACTCCTTTACCTTCCAGATACCAAGGGCTCCGTGGTCAAGACTGACTTGCGGACGGGCGCGTTGTGGGCGCGACCTCCCGATGGCAAGGGTGGCGATTTCCGGCCGTTTATTCCCCAGGGTTTCTGTGTTTCATTCGACCAGTATCTCGCAAGGAATTTGTCGCCCCTCGACCGACTAAAAGCAGATGGATTTAACACGGTACGGTACCTATCTCTTCGCCGTGGCGCCAAGCTAACCTTTTGGTAGATTCACCCGATCCCTCCCTACGATGATGCCACACTGTTTGAGCGGGTCGTCAATAGAACTGCGGAGCTCGGACTTTACCTCATTTATGATATGCGATCGTGAGTTGTTGGTTGGAACGTATCCGTTTTGGCCCTTGCTGACCGTCACTTTTAGGAATTACCAGAACTCGACCGCCGTTGCTCAGCAAGTCGAAGCTTACGGCTCGCTTCCTCATCTTCTTCTTTGGGAAACTGCTCACGAGCCTGACGGGAACTCTGATCCTTTTGGCGCTGCTCGTACTACTTATGACTTGATTTATGAAATGGATGGGTACCACCCAGTCTCGATTGTGCTGAACTGCGAGGTAAAGTGTATCATCAAATTGCTTGGGTGTCAATGTCCGAATGCAGGACTACAACTTTGCTCCTTATGTAGAGGGTGCGGACATCGTGCTCGAGGACGCATATCCCGTCGGCATCAATGCAACTTTCTCGCCCGACTTTGGTCACTGCGGCTGTGACGACTGTACAGGCAGCATTTATGATATTACAACTCGCATTCAGACCTTCAAGGATAGGCTCAGCGTCCTCGGCCACGACCGTACCAAGACTGTATGGACCACACCCCAAGCGTTTGGCAGTGGAGCGTGAGTTGATTTGCAAGAGTTGAAACACGGGTGTTGAGTTTTCGTGCGCCACACAGCTATTGGAACACGACCCCCAACAGGTCAACAGTGGGCTGCTATGGGTCTAACTTCCTTTACCCATGGCGCGACAGGTACATCCCAGCGTCATTGATAGTTTGGAAATACAAGCTCATGCCTCACCAGGATCAATCTCCTTCCAGTACGGCAACACGACAATGATCGAGGGAACGGCGACCAACTTCACCGCTGTCGTTGCGGAGACTATCCAGCCATTCCTCGTCGACCCCGCGGCCACGTACGAGACGTTCAACGTCAGGGGCATCGACGCTGGTCTCTGGCACAATGGCACGGCCTATCTGCTCCTCGTCACGAGTTTCGGCGCGTCCGATGCCCACGTGCCGTGGGGCGACGTTGGCCTGGGGGAGGTAATGGACGGGATGACGCAGGTCCAGCGAGTCTTTGCTGAAGGGCAAGGATGGGATGCAACCGGGTTGAACTCGAGACCGGGGGGCATTGGTGTCTATACGGTAACACCCCCAGAGTAAGTCTTGGGTCGTTTGGAAGTGGTTTTTTGTTCGGTGTCTGTAGAGGGACCCTGCTCGATACTGACGTTGTATAGACGTGTGAGCAATCCCAGCAATCTAGGGATAATTTACCGTGCAAGCGGGCATGTTGGCTCCTCTCGACCGGTGATACATACTCAGGCTCGCATCACAAGTCAGTACATACATGGTCTCCAGATCGCTCAACAACCTGGGTACTGGTTGGTGGTGGCGACGGTGGCGTCCCTTTTTATCGGCGATCGCCCTCCCCTTGGAACTAACAAGCGATTGTAAATACCTCGCTACACAGATGCGGCACGACATCCCATTCAGGGTGTTGTCCACGGTCTCTCGCTCGCTTACACTTTTGGCGAGCTAAGAGTCGAGCACGTTGACCTGCTAGTAAGCGGGAGAGTCGACAACGGACTCGATCTCCAGCACGTCCGGGAGCAAGACTTCCGGGCGAAGTTCCTTCGTGGGGAATCCGGACGCTGCAGTCAACCAACTATTCTGGTGACGAGCGCGTTGGACGAAGTCAGTGCACCGGGCCCAGGCCGATTCCTCAGGCTCCTATACTAGTACGGGGCGGCTGACGAGGCACATTCCCGCCGGCAATGTCATGCGTCATAAGAGGCAGCGTGTATGTCTCTCGTCAGCCATTGAATTCACGACTCGGACGTCAACCAAACAGTCGCCCTATGCTCGAACCCGCCCATCGCATGGACACGTCACACGCGACCGCTTACAGACCAAGCGTACCGACGTCAGATGCTGGTTGGGGCCCTGAAGGCGCAGACGCACTGAAGGTGCTAGGACGAGTTGCGGACGCGTTTGACAACCCCGGACCGTTACACAAGGCGGACAAGGAAGTGTTGTTTGTGGTGAACGTCGTCAAATCGCGTCACTTGCTGAGCGTGCGTCTCCCTCTCTCGTTCAACTGCTCCGACTCCAGAGCTCACGGAAGACGACCCCTACAGAGTCGCTCGAGCGAGGACGTGCGTCAGGATACAACGCATGGGTCGTGTGATTTGTCGTTTGACAGTAGCTGTGACGAAGACGTGGAAGTGGTCGAGTTGGCGGAGGTCGGCGGATGGGAGCAGCATCCGAGTTCGTATCCGTCGCCGAGAAGCTTTTCGGAAAGGATTTTTTGCAAGGTATGTCTATACATCTGCCTCTAAAGCGCGACAGACAGGCTGACCATGATGGTGCAGGACGATGGGATGTATGATATCACCAAGATGGTGGGCATCCTGCGAAATACGTTATACTTTGGTCATGATCGACTGATTTCATCATAGTTGTTGACCAGCAGTCCGTTGGACCGCCTCGATCGCCTGGCTAGAATGGAGTTGAAGAAAACGGGGTGGTTTGAACGAACGTGCGGTCTCCTACACCCGAGTCTGTCTCATGCTCAACTATTCTGGTGTAGCGACAAGTGGAGTGTCACGGAACTGGGCTTACATGTGGTGCCTCTGATGATGACACCTCCCAAGACGCCGTCGAAGAACAATGTCGGCGGGAGTCGGGAACAGCCTTCATCGGCCAAAACAATGTCACCGAATACATCTCGCACCCCACGGCGACCTAGGAGAGAACACGGTCCCGACAGCCCAGAACGCAACCAACAGCAAAGTGATGTAACCAAATCCAGTACGCCGACGTCGATACAATCACCAGGACGTTCTCAAGACACCGATTCCTACCTGGCCGACTACTCCACACTGTCTTATACGGATGATGCGTCGAGGCTATCGCGTAAGGGTACCACGACGCCAATGAGGACATCTCGGCTTTCTGGCACGTTGCATTCTCGGACACAGCAAACAAGAGGACGGCTAGGGCAGGTTGTGCGTAACTTTGTCAAGAGGATGCTACCGCCATCGACGGGCAGTGAGGCTTCCTGTCGTAACACTAGTGACCTTCGGAGAAGAAACGTCACGGGTGCGTGTAGGGATTCACCGTCAGGGCGGCGTTGGCAGGCGGAGGCGACGCCACGGAGCGATGCATCGGGAGAGAGTAGGTGGACGTTTGCGTCTGCGAGCAGTTGGATGGAGATGTCTGGACAAGGATGCTTGGATTATCAAACGACGAACAGGTGGAGCGGGTTTTGGCATTGACGCGCTTGAACGACATTTGTGGGAAACGGTTGCAAACCGATCCTGCGACAGACAGCAACGAGCTCGACTTGGGACGTGCGCGGCGATGGCGATAGTGGCAGCGGTTGTTTAACCAGGGACGAGGCTATGTGGGAGTATCTGTACTATACACTTTGTTGGAAAGTCCTGGAGAGGCCAAAGTCAGTTATAGTAAACGAAACAGTGAACGCGTATCGAGTTCCCGGTCGGACGTGCTGGATGGGAAAGACGACGAGCTCGTCTCGTCGTCGTCGTCCACAGAGTGTGATGAGTGAGTCTAGTAGTAGCTTGAAGCGCTGAGCGGCGCGTCGGCGGGGATTAGGTTTGGCCAATTCCCAGAGAGACAGACGTGTTGGATTTCTGCCGCGCACGACCGACACATCCTCCGCACGGCCATCTGTGAGTCCAGTCGTTCAGCGAGACCTCCTAGGGCGGTTCGGTTGATGGACGCGTCGCTTGCTCAGAGACCGAGTACTACACTACACGACACCTTTGACGATTTGCCCGTTCCCAATACACTCACTCAAATCCCGCCGCTCATTTTACATGCTCTTCTTGTGACAGCTCGGGTTCGTATCCTCTCTCTATCAACGCTCATCTCGTCGTAAAGCATCGGGCCCCATTAGACTCAGACAAATGCCCTACCTCGGTCCTCCCGAAAACGACGTCAAACCATCCTCGCGTTTCTTCGCCCTCAACGTCTTCAAGGCCAAGCACGGTATCAGTACACGTCCTATTTTCTCCGGCAAAGCAGCTGATGCGATCGTTTCGGCTTCCAGATGCTGCGCCACCTCTACCCCCCAAGGATCCAGCGTATGCCTCCCTGAACCCGCCTTCCATGTTCTATAACAAGTCTCTCTTTAGCCGCTCAGCCGCATCCCTCGTCCCTTCTCTCAGCCCAGAATCCATATCGGGGCCAGCCACCCCCTCCACTCCCTATCCTCCCATCCCGGGTGCTGCCTTCGAGTTCGGAAAACGGTCAAACATAGCTCTCAGTCTCAACGGAAGGGCGGCAACAGCTTCGCCTGCCCCCTCTGCCTCCGGGGGTTCCTTCAGGTCTTTTGGTCGCGGCGGAGCGGACTACTTGGCCAGTCCTTCCATGGACGGAAGCACTGACTCGAGCGGTTCATGTCCAAACGTCAACTACAATCACGCCGCCAATCATGACATGTACTTTCTGAACAGTGCAAATTCAAGTTCTTACGCAGTGGGCCAGACAACCGCTGCTGGCACGAAGCCCAAAAAGAACGTCTTCAAGCTTGCCAGTTTCGCCAGGAGGAATAGATCGAAGAAGGATCTCTCAGACACAGCCAGCGCATCCGGCAGTATCACCAGGAGTGTCAGCGTCAACGAACACGAGGGTCCATCCGGGCAAGCAGAAGGAGACGAGGGAATATCATTACCTTGGAATTTCCAGGTGGGCAGTGTCTTCTGTTTGGGATAATCAACGCGTCTTACCTTGCATGTCGGGTAGCACAACATCCATGTCGACGAAGGGTGAGTCCCATTGCTTCGTTTTCTTCGCACATGAATGCAGTCGATTTTCCAATACTGACTCGATATTCACGTCCCAACAGATATATCGGTCTCCCACCCTCCTGGTCTACCGCCCTATCACAAGTAGGGTTTGATGAGGATGAAATTGCAGCAATTCATGCTCGTCGCCGAGCAGCAGCCACTGGCGCCGTCCCAAATATTCTATCCAACCCACCCACCATTAACCCTGCTGAATGGCCCGCGTCCTCTCGCACATTGACCGTGACGCCTCCGACCACTTCTGCTTCATCTTTTGCTACCATTTTGGAACCCGCACCACGCTCTTCGAGCTTGGGGAAAGCACGAGATGTCCTCACGATCTATCCTTCAATGTACCCCGTCGCGACTAGCGTCGGTGGTGGACCTCCCAGCACGTTCGGGCGAACGAGCCCGGCACTTTCATCCAAGGCGCCATCCTTCTCGATGAAGTCGTTTGTGAGTAGCATCAAACATTCACTGACGAGTGATTCCGCAAGTATGAAAGAAGGCGTAGGTAGGGGCGAGGGTGCATCAGGTGAGGAGTCGGAACAATATGTGTTTGTAGATGGGGAAAGTCCAGACGAGGGTGGGGATCAAGCAAGGGGGGATGAAACTGTCATCGAACCTTATCCTTACGACTCATCGAGCGTTTCTTCATACGACACTCATACTTCAAGGATACGACAGATATCGCAGGTGATCATCTTTGGCTTTTGTGGTATCGAGTCGTGATGTTTACATGTATCCTTTAGGGACAGTCGACGCCACGAATGCCCACCTTTCCACAGATTCAAGTGCAACGTGCTCAATCTGATTCTGAGCATGTCTCACTTCATTCCTCGACCGTCCGTGCACCATCTCCGCTGTCCCATTCCACCTCCCTCCCTATACCTACACCCCCACGTGGTTACGCTCACCCTAATCATTCCGCTTCTCTCTCACCCTCCCACTCCCACTCCCTTGCCAGTGCAGGTTTACGTCCAGGGACAACGTCGGCACCACCGCGGACACCACCCAGGAGAATATATCATGTTGCAAACCCGTCATCAGATTCCTATGATGGGACTGGCTTCAACGAACCTCCTCCCGCATATGTTTCGCCCAAGAAGGAAGGAAGGATACTGAAGAAAGAGAAAGAATGTCCTGGCCTTTTGGCAGCTCTGCCTCCACCCAACAGACCTATTCCTCCGATTCCTACGCCGATTCCTGCGGAAGAGGTTGCGGGCGAGCCGTCTGGCTTGAGCAATTACGACAGCAGGGTGGAGAACCAAGAAGTAACGATGTCTGACGCAATAGGCCACTCGACTAATGACATCCCTGGGACTGTCGACGAGGTTTTGGATATCTCGTCATATTACTGTGATAACTCCGTTAATGGAGAGGACGAGATGGTTCCAGTGCAGCAAGCGAGGGTGTCATCTCCGACACCGCCGTTGGTGATCGACAAGAGGATGTCCAAGTTGGCAACGTTGCCGCCCCGGATATCTTTCCACCACGACGGTAGTCTGGAGGACTGGTCCGAGTCATTGTTCAGTGTGATTGGTGATAAAGGGAAGAGATCGAGCGTTTTGGTGGATGCAGGGGGCATGAAGAAGGAGAGGAGGACAACCATTCGACCAATGTCACGCCTCTTTATGGCTGGCAGTGATGCTTCAGCGACAGCGTCAAATTCTCTGTCACTAGAAACAGTGGCACTCTCCTTCGAAGCGAACCTCGCACATGGATCCCACGGAAAAGGCACGATAGACGCTGTCGAGGAAGGTGACGAGCAAGAGCAAGCAGAAGAGGGTGTCCCTGAAGACAGTGCAGGAGAACGAGGCGTAGATGCTGACGCAACGACAACCAAGGAGGAAGTGAAAGAAGTGGCTGGGTCACCAGCTGCACCCTCGACTGCACCCCTTGCCACTGTCTCATCCCTGGGTAAAGACCTTGACTCACCTGCGTCTATGCCTCCGTCGCTGTCAGACTCACCACGCAGAACTAGCGCTGACAGCTCCCCCCCCTCCCCACCGCCAAAGCACAAGCACAAGCCTGCACCCCTCGTAATGGCTCCTGCAATCACTCTCGCACCCCCCAAGACGAACGTGATAACGGGTATATCTGGAAAATCCCCCGTCAACTCACTTTTCAGCGCAAAACCGCAACCATTACCAATTCCTATTCCTCCATCGCAGATCCGCGCGCAACTCCGCCCTGCGCCACCGAAGTTTCCTCACCCACCACCTACATTGCCATTGCCACCCCAAAAACGATTACCATCTCAGTCTAGTCTCCCACTTCCCCCTCTCACACAGTCGCAGGCACTCCCTTCGGCCCTTACGCACATCTCTGCGTCACACGAATCGCCATCAGAATCCCGCCCCAGTTCATCTCAGACCCTTCTTCCTGTCCGTGCCAACCCCGACCGCGATTCAGACTTGTCGACAATTACGGTCACGCCCGCGACGATAGCGACGGCAAAGACTGAGGTTGTCCGAACAGCAGTTGCGAGTGTCGTTGATTCCGAAACTGTTTCATCAGCTGCTGGGCGGGAAAGCATCGTTCCTACCGCGGACACCGAGCGCCAGGCCTTGACGAACGACGAACCTGATATAGGCGTGGAGTCACCACGTACACAAGAACGTGAAGAACCGCCTGACGATTCCTTAACATCTGAAACTTCCTCGGTCTCACTTTTGCAAGATGGTTCGCAATCAAAGTGGCCCACACCTCCACCACCCCCTGTTGAGTTGGAAGCGGATTCGACGCTTCACCGTGTGCCGAGGTTTAGAACGACCTCCCTTGGACGTGTCACTCAGTTACAGGCAATGAACGGTACGATGGCATCGCCCACCAATTCTCACTCGTCACATGGGAGCTCCTCTGGCTCTACTCTCGAGAGCGCGCCGTTGACGACTCCAAAAGCACTCAACCACGTGCCCCCTTCTGCAGTGACAAAGGTAAAGGGGGGCTTAGCCGCAGAGGCGAGGTTGCTCAGCTCGACGATGGATACCTTTGGAGGTGTCGGAGCCGGGGACGAGAGCGACGAAAGCGATCCATCTTCGGACTCGGACACACCCTTGTCCAGATCGCATGCATCAGTACCACCCTCTACGCACCCGCTTCTGGTGCGGTTGCAGCCCTACATCTCACCTTGCGATCCGTTGTCCTGTTTCGCGGACCTGGTCGAGATCGCTGAAGGCGAGAGTGGTTCCGTCTTTGCTGCCCGCGTTGCTTCCTCGTCTACGGATATTCGGTCGCACGGAGGACAGCGAAACAGCACCGAGAGACCCATATCGCCTGGCACGTCTCATGTGGCCATAAAGCGAATACCACTACCACCCGTTACTTCTTCGCCTGCCTTGTTCGATGACTCGCCAGTATCTAACAAGCTGGTTTCAGTGTTACACGAGCTAACCGTGCTCAAGAATTTGGACCATGAGCACCTGCTTCTGCTTGACGCCATCTACATCGGTTTAAGTTCGGCAGACGCCGAGTCCGCGAGTGTGGTGGATACGTCGCTTTGGATACGGATGGAGCTCATGGAGCGATCACTCGCGGACGTGATCGGTTTGGTGGCAGAGGGGCTCGCTCTGCAGGAAAGATTAATCGCAAGATTTGCCAGTGACGTGGGTACTTCCAACTTACCCTCAATGTTCAGTAAGGTACTGACAATCCCTTGTCTCCGTCGTCGAATAGATCCTTCATGGTTTGGATTATCTCTCGAGACAACACATTGCCCACCGAGATGTGAGGAGCGATAACCTATTAGTGAATGCGGCCGGTGTCGTGAAACATGGTGCGTTGTTTGATTACTGTGATGAGTTATTCGGTTGGTGCTCATCACGTACTGCGCGCCCGTGTAGCGGACTTTTCGAACGCTATTCGCGTGGATCGAAACGCGCCCATCGTGAGTGGGGCAGTGGGGGTCATTTACTGGCAGGTGAGTGGAAGCTTGGGAAAAATTGATTGCATGGTCTGACTGCCAGAATACAGGCACCTGAGATGAGAGCGTAAGTACCCTCATTTGTTACACCGACCATCCTTTTTTGATCATCACCTCCTAGTGGCCCTTACAACGCGCTGAAAGTTGACATTTGGTCACTCGGAGCGACTGTATGGGAACTCGCAGAGACAGTTCCTCCGTTCTCCACGCCGGCCTCGCCATCAACCCAAGTGTCGTTCGCCATCCAAGCTGCGCGGCATGTTGGCTCGCAATGGCCTCCATTGACACACCCTGAACATTACTCGCGCCAGTTCCACGAGTTTTTGAGAATGTGTGGGAGAGAGTCGGCGAGTAGACCTTGTGCTGGGGAACTATTAAACGTCGGTGTCATTTCTCCGCACCGTAGAACCATACGCCTAGGAATACTGATTTGACTCTGCTCTTCCCCTAGACGTCATTCATCCGTAATGCCTGTGGACGTCCTGTCATATTACAGCTACTCTCACAATGCCGTGCGATCGAGGAGGCCATCGCGGCAAGGGAGGCATCTACTAATTCATCATGATAGAGTAAACGCGCATTTTTTTGGACAGGCTCCTTTCCTTTGCTGGGCATCATGGACCGATCTTTGTTGATTTATTTCGTTCATTTGGTCCAACATCTCACCCTCATCTTATGATTGTCTGTTCGTGTGCTTTCTTTTTTATCCATATCTCTGGTCATTTCATATGCTTGTTTCGTCAATCCATTCGTTGTTATACGCGCGTGAGTTTCAAGTGACAAGCACGAGCGATCCTTCTCTCGCGCTCGACTGGTCATTATCACATACTCACGTCGACAAGGTCGATTCAGCTACGCTTTTGGCCGAAAATCAGAACTTTTTGCGTAACCACAGTGGATGAGCGCCCCATTACTGAATCGTCCGTCAAAATACAAAATACATCTGTGGTCGTGACTCACCATGTGAGTCCACGTATCACTTTACAGGAACATATTGAGCAAGCACGGTGGACTATGACATCGACGGCTCGCCTGCCATGTCGTCGTACGGACTCTGACCAACGTTGAACTTGAGGTACAAGTAGGGTCTCGCCATCACTGTCTGACATTTGTCAAGGCTACTCCGGGGTGGATGATGCTACCCGTCGCAGATCACGACATATTTCGTGCGACCGGAGAAATAAGAAAGGCACTAACCATCCCGTCGACCATCGCTCGACCGTGACGTGCCGATTCGAGTGCATGTTGTCTCGGGCTCGGACGTTGAATGGCCTACACAAAGTGATGACCTTGGTAACAAACACGGTTCGACGGGTGCACTTTGTCGTCCATGAATGTTTGAATCCGTATGACGAGATGAAGCATCAGTTTGCCAACGACATGACATACTACATATAAGCGTAAACTTGTGAATATATGGGAGATACTCTGAGTGGAGTTATTGACTCGGAGTCACAGACGCGGCAAACCGCCAAGATTCAATGTGACACTAATCTTGAACCTGTCCGATTACACCAATGGCACCTCCTCATAAAATTTGGTTTTTTTACGACAATCACAGGGAGTTGGATTGCACAAGCGTCACTCTAAACGATGAACAAGTTCAATCTGCTGATTTCGATGACATCGCACCAGCACTCTCAGCAAACCTAGGCATAGAATCGCCAATCAGGTCATGTCTCACCTTTTGGAAGGTTAGCTTGGTCCCAATATTCACCCGTAGAGACTCACCTTTCCATATCTAGCTCAACGAGCCACAAGATTCCAGGCTGCCCCTCAACGTGCCTTTGGAGGATCTTGCTAAGCAGCTACACCGAAGAGGCGCAATTCTCCCGTATGTTTCTCGTGATGCACCAGTCAACTTGGTCGTGAGGTGGAGTCCTCTTGTACCCAAAAGTGGGTCTTGGCGGCTAGCAGCCTTTTTCCCCAACTAATGTAGCTTGAAAGTGGAAAAACATTCTCGCGAAGAGGCTCGTGATGATGTGGTGCAGCACGCAAAGCGGGCCAAAATCGCAAAGGAGTCGCCGTCATATCTGGCGAGGCCGCACACTTTTGCAGAGTGGCATAAAAACCCAGACGAAAGGGTGATTGACCACCGCCGTGCTCATGACGACGCGCCGCCTGATTCCATAGAGGGTATCCCGCCCATCTCACTTCAGTATCAAGGATTTGGCCACTTCCTCGACATCTTCCGTGGGTGCAAGAGTGTTCCAGGCATGGAGCAAGTCTCCTCTCCAACATTACGGTCGGCCGTCGACGACTTCGCAGAGGAGATGTCACTTATCTATCCTAGTGAAAAGAGCAGACATCCCAGATGCTTACACGCCCTAAGCGAAATATTGTCTTCACGCACCGATAATATCCCTGCCCAGTTACAGTCAGTCGCCATTAGCGGAAATGCCATCGCAGATGGCCTCATCCTCGGACCACACAAAGCAGCTACTTGCATAGTCGAGATAAAAATTGAGGCAGCTGGCTCGTCTATCCCATACGTCGAGATGTCTGGCTATTTTGCTCACTCGATCAGAGAAATGCCAGATAAATTTACTCCGGTGGTGAGAGGTTGGAACCTTCCATGCCTTGGGCTAACTATTATTGGCATGTCGTATATTATGCTTGCATTTTGTGCACCGCTGAAAATCATGCTAGGCCACTACGTCACGTTTTATGCCATGATCTATTTTGGTCGATGGCGGGTAGTTGCTCTCACTCCCGGACTATCGTGCATTTGGGCTTCAGGCGACGGTGATGACCGGAACGCACTCTACAATGCCTTCACTGCAGCCTCGGTCCTCCTCGCTTGTATCAACAAGGATGCTCTGCAGCTAGTTGCAACCACCCCTCCCCCAATCCAAGAGGGCCGTGATTTACCTTCCATTTCAAGCCTACCCCATCCCCGCTCTGGTTCCCGTATCGAGTTCAAGATCCTCGAGCTTTTCTTTGCCAGAGCGATCGACCAGCTCCTCTACATTGCCAGGACGACCGACGGCAAGATAATTCTTGTCAAGTTTACACGCTGTTACTCATATGAACTGCACATGTTTTGTGCGGATCGGGGACATGCGCCCAACCTCCTAGGCTTTGAGAGGCTCCCTGGGGGCTTCTTTGCTATAGCCATGGACTACTTGAGCTCAGCTTCCCAGATAGCAGACTTTACTGGACCAAGGGTCAGCGAATGGAAAAAGCAGTTGCAGGTGCTTGTTCGATCTTTCCATGCTGAGAACTTGGTTCATGGGGACTTGCGGGGCCCAAACATCCTCTGTGAAGGAGATGGAGACAAGGTGATGCTGATTGACTTTGACTGGGCAGGAAAAGAAGGGGTAGTATGTTACCCAGACATACCCTTGAACGTGGACCTCACAGATGGACGAGACAGCACAGATCTGAAGGTCACCAAAGCGGATGATCTCCGGGTCTTGTGCAAGACACTGATGAGCATGGGGTTGGAATGTGATTACTGTACATCAAAGAGTGTATGATTGTCCATACTGGTGTAATAGCATCTTACCCTCAGGCTTGACATAGGCCACTGGATTGGATGTGCCGAGTTGAAAGACCAGCCTGAAACTACTCAAACCTAAAATCTGACGGCAAAGAAAACGAAGCTGACTGAACCTGAGGCCTCATCGAGTCTTGGGGAAAGGTGCCAGCACTGCCAGAGGGTCTCCGGTATTCCTCTAAGGAAGAGCAGTCTCGCATTTCCACATCTCTCATTCGACAGGACCGCAGACAGTCCTCTCCGCGCCCTGAATGTCTTACAGAGTCCACCGCGATCATGCTGTTTTAGGCTGAGTTAGTTCTGGATTGAAGCCGAAGCGTCAGTATTTGCCGCTTCCGAATTCAAAACAAGTCAGACGGTCACGGATTGTTAAGACCACGTCACCGACACCTACCACAACCACATCCACACCGCTATCTAATCTTCCGAACTCTCCTTTTCCCGACCTACCCGGTCAGCCGATCTCTTCACAATTCACTCCTTGGCCTACATCATAAAGAACTTCATAGAATATTGTAGAATATAATGACATCATAAAGAACCTTCTGGACAATGACATCATAGAGCGTGTACACCGCATGTAGCATAGTATATAAGTAGGTAGTTGCATGTAGATTAGTCCCCATCTTCGGAATAGTTATTCATCGGCCTTTGCAAGCATTCACTTTGAGTGCCCATTGGTTGAGTTCTTAACACGGATGATGATACCGAACTTGAAGGTTTCTCAGGTACCTCATATTGTCGCTTTATGCTTGATATGCCCAGGTACGATTCCGGGTTGTTCAACCATTGGGGATGGAGCGTATTCAGCCCCGCTTGCATTATGCGTTCGACATAACGACTCGGAGGTAACAAGCGGATGGGCGCCTGTGGCTGCGTGGGACGGGGACTGGTGATTTGATAGGATTACGGTACAGGTGCGGGTAAGGACAAAGGTACGTTTCGCGGTTTCCCGTCCTTTGTTGCACACAGAGTCAAAGCCATGGCTCAGCGAGCCCTCTTATTTCCTCGAGGTCTGTTCTTTTTTTTTTCCTCATCCCCATCATGGATGTGAACGTTGACCCTACATATCCTCTTTTCTCCGTGTTCGCTTTCTGTTCTTTCTTTCTCGTTCTCATTCCTCTCCCTTTGCACATTCAGGTATGGAACGTTGGCACTTGCTCCTACGTCTTCTGGGTGGCGGTCGCGTGCCTCTTGGAGTTCATCAACTCTGTTGTTTGGAGAAACAACGCTTTGAACCTCGTTCCCGTTTGGTGTGACATCTGTACACCCATTTAATTATCCGCCCAGCACTTTCTCATACCTAGTCAGCTTCAAAGATTCTTCTTGGTGCTGGCGTAGGCATTCCCGCCGCCGGGTTCTGCATCAGCAGACGGTTATACGTTATTTCTGCCATCAAGTCGACTGTCAAGACCCGGCAGGATGTACGTTCCAGTAGCGTGCTTTTGTTGCAGATAATAATACTTCACGCAGAGACGTCGAGCTGTCATTCTTGACTCATGCGTCACTTTCGGCATCCCAGTTATCGTCATGGTGCTACGTGAGTCCTTTCATAGCCCCCAGAACACCCACTTGCCGACTGCTGCACTTGTAGATTACATCGTCCAGGGTGCGTGTAAGCAAGAAAGTGATGATCTCTCTTCCTGATCTTACAAATAGGGCATCGCTTCGACATCTTGGAAGGCGTTGGGTGCTACCCTTCCATCTATGACACCCTTTTGACTTACGTCCTTGTCTTCATGTGGCCCACGCTTCTAGGTTGCATGTCGTTTGTGCTCTCAGGTGAGTCTACGATGAATGTGATGCCTAAAGCTTATTTACCCAGCCATTGTTAGCTTTCACATTGTGCGCCTTCTACAAGCGCCGGTTGGAGTTCAGTCGATTTCTATCAACCCACAACTCGTTGAGCATGAATCGATACCTTCGTTTGATGATGTTGGCTCTCACAGAGATGCTATGCACAATCCCTATTAGCATATACAGCACCTACATCGCGACTCAAGGCGTCCAGATTCAACCATGGGTGTCGTGGGCTGATACGCATTACGACTTTTCTTACGTTGGACACATTCCCGCTATCGTATGGATGGGCGATCCCAACTTTCGGCTCTCGGTGGAACTGACGCGTTGGTTGTATCCCGCTTCTGGGATCGTATTCTTTTTGCTATTTGGTCTTGGGAGCGAGGCTCGCAAAAATTACCGCGCCACCTTCGTGCGCGTTGCCAAGTTCTTTGGATACAAACCTGCATCTGAAACGCCTGCCAACATTCCGCAAAAGTTTGTCGTCTCTTTCTCTATCATACTTTGACATTACCAACCCGTCTCCTCATCAGCTGGAAGTCGGGTCTCAACAAAAACATCTCCATTGCATCTTTGCCTGTATATGTTCCTTCCACCCCGCCAAACGTAGAACATACGAGTTCATTCGCACCCTCCGCGAGGAAATGCTTTAACGTTGATGTTGAAAAGGCAGCCACATGTTCCTCGCCGTCTCTTTCTAGTTACTCTTCGCAAGACCAGCAGCCATCTCCCACAGCTACGTGGATTGGAAGCGACGCTAGCGACGGCGAGGACGCCGGGACGCGTTCAACTGCCATTACTGTCCACTCCACGGACCGCTGGGCTCCCCCTGCATACCACCTCCCTTTCAGCTTTCTTAATGTCTATCCGGCTCCGCGCCACGCGCTGCAAGAATCACGATCGTTGGACAGTGTTTGCATTACAATCCAAACCCAGTATGCTACCGCTTTTTGATGCGTTTCTCGTTTCATAGCCTTTCACATACCCTTCTTCCACATGTTGTGCGCAAGACCGCACACTGACATTCACGTCGCAACGAATGCTTTTGCTCGAATGTATTATCTCTCACCTTGATTAGTCCTTCGCTCTAGACGCTGCCACTCGTTAAATAACGTTCTGGTGACCGCACCATAGCA
>JBBPTC010000097.1:0-40004 GCA_038093955.1 Boletus albobrunnescens
TATATATATATATATATATATAATATATGGTGTTATGGCAGAGTGGATATTGCGGGGTACTGTTAATACCTTATTCAGAGGTTCAATTCCTCTTAATACCTAAGTACTGTAATTAATAAATAACTAATATTTAGACTAAAAGAAGCGAACAAAATTATCTTATAAAAAAAAAATAATATAACTTTGCAAACATGTTGAAATTTTGGTAAACAATCTCCTCTTAAGCAGGAGTGGAAGAAATTCCTTAAGAGTTCGAGTCTCTTTGTTTGTACTAATTGTTTCAATGATAGTGTACATATATAAATATATAATATATACTTACTATGCGATATAGTGTAAAGGTCTGCACGACAGTCTCATGAACTGTAAGTTTTGGTTCAAACCCAAAATTCGCACATTTTAATTATTTATTTCTCTAGGTCTTTTAGTATAATGGTAGAACATTATCCCTTCACGATAATAGTACCAGTTCGAATCTGGTAAAGACTAAAAAGTAATTAAATTATTTTATAATTAAAAATCCTAAATAAGAATAATAAAATTGTTTACAATTCTACATATAAATAATAAATTTAGACCTTTATATTTGAACGTGATTAGAGGAATAGTAATCATTTGGAAAGATAAGGCAATTGCTAATTGTTCTGGGGCAACTCTTGGGTGTTCGAATCGCCTCTATTCCGATTTTAAAATTTTAACAAATAAAAGAGAATATAAATTATATTTTCTAAAAAAGAAACATTTAAAAAATCAATAAAAAAAAAATAATCAATATTATATATATATATTATATATATGTTCTATTTTTAGAAATTAAGGGCTTAATTAGTTTGTTTTTATTTTAAAAACTAAAAAGAAGTAAATATTTTATCTTTGAATTGGCTATTTTCTACTAATGCTAAAGAAATTGGAACACTTTACTTAATTTTTTCAGTCTTTGCAGGAATGATAGGAACTGCATTTTCTGTACTTATTAGAATGGAATTAATGTCTCCAGGAGTACAAATTTTATCAGGAGATCATCAGTTATTTAATGTAATTATTAGTGCTCATGCATTCATAATGATTTTCTTTATGGTTATGCCTGGTCTAGTAGGAGGGTTTGGTAATTACTTGTTACCTGTACAATGTGGGGCTCCGGATATGGCTTTCCCTAGATTAAATAATATTAGTTTCTGGTTATTACCTCCTTCGTTAATTTTATTATTATTAAGTTCTTTAGTTGAACAAGGAGCTGGTACAGGATGGACAGTATATCCTCCACTATCTTCTATACAAGCACATTCAGGTGGTAGTGTAGATTTAGCTATCTTTAGTTTACACTTAGCAGGTATATCTTCATTATTAGGAGCAATAAATTTCATAACCACAGTATTAAATATGAGAACTAATGGTATGAGCTTACATAAATTACCTTTATTTGTATGGGCTATTTTTGTCACTGCTATCTTATTATTATTATCATTACCTGTATTAGCTGGTGCTATTACTATGTTATTAACAGATAGAAACTTTAATACAAGTTTCTATGATCCAGCAGGAGGTGGTGATCCTGTATTATATCAACATCTATTCTGGTTCTTTGGACATCCTGAAGTTTACATCTTAATTATTCCTGGTTTTGGTATTGTTAGTCATGTTGTTTCAACTTTCTCAGGTAAACCAATCTTCGGTTATTTAGGGATGGTATATGCTATGTTCTCTATAGGTATTTTAGGTTTCTTAGTTTGGTCTCATCATATGTTTAGTGTAGGGTTAGATGTTGATACTAGAGCTTACTTTACTGCTGCTACAATGGTTATTGCCGTTCCTACAGGGATTAAAATCTTCTCTTGGTTAGCTACTTTATATGGTGGTAGTTTAAGATTTTCTACGCCTTTAATCTTTACTTTAGGATTCTTAGCTTTATTCACAATAGGAGGATTAACAGGAGTAGTATTATCAAATGCTAGTTTAGATATTGCATTACATGATACTTATTACGTAGTTGCTCACTTCCACTATGTATTATCAATGGGAGCTGTATTTGCCTTATTTGCAGGATTCTATTATTGGGCTCCTAAAATAATAGGAAGAACATATAATGAATTCTTAGGTCAAGTTCACTTCTGGACATTATTTGTTGGAGTTAATTTAACTTTCTTCCCTCAACACTTCTTAGGTCTTGCGGGAATGCCTAGAAGAATCCCTGATTACCCAGATGCATTTGCTGGATGGAACGCTATCTCTAGTTTTGGTTCTTTAGTGTCTGTAATTGCTACTGTATTATTTGGTTATATTATTTACGATATCTTCGTTAATGGAAAAGAAGTAAATAATAATCCCTGGGCTATCCCTGCTTACTTCACATCATTATCACAATACGATACTGAAGCTGAATCAGCTAATACATTAGAATGGTCATTAGCTAGTCCAATACCATTCCATGCATTTAATATGTTACCTGTACAATCTTAATAAAGAAATGAATTTCAAGAATTTAACCTAATTATTAAGATAATGCTATTAAATTCATTTCTAGACAATAAGCGTAGTACTAAATGTTAAATTATTATTTAATATTTATTATTATATATAAAATCCCCTCCTTAAATAATTAATTAAATTAAGGAAATATAAAAATATCTCATATAAATAAGAATTAATTAATTAACTTTATTGTTAATATACAGATTGTTACTTTAAAGTTATTACTCTACTTTTGGATAAAAGTCCTTTATATTATTAAAATAAAAGTATTAAGTATCTTAATTTGAATCTTTTTTCATATAGATTAAGTATTTATTAAAACTAAGCACACAATTGATAAAGATTAAACATTAAAAATGGTTTTAAATAACTTAAATAATTTATTCATAAATTCTCCATTAGAACAATTCGAAGTTGTTAGTTTAGTTAGCTATAATTCTCCTTTATTCTTTAATACATCTTTTACTCTTACAAATTCAGCTTTATTTACAGTATTAGTATTATCTCTTATATTATTTATACATCAAAATAGTGGAAAAGATAAAACTAATTTAAACTTTAATAAAAAAATGAAATTAATACCAAATAAAGAAAGTATCTTATTAGAAAGTTTATTTGCAAGTATTAATACTATAGTAAAAGATCAAATAGGTAGAGAAGTTTATCTACCATTTATCTATTCTTTATTCTTATTTATATTATGCTCTAATTTAGTTGGTAATATACCTTATACATTTACTATTACAACATCCATAATAGTCTCAATAGGATTATCTTTTACTATCTTAATAGGTGTAACTATTTTAGGTTTATCTATTCATAAAATTCACTTCTTCTCATTCTTTATTCCTTCTGGAACACCTTTAGCTTTAGTACCTTTATTAGTTTTAATTGAATTAATTAGTTACTTAGCTAGAGCTTTCTCATTAGGTATAAGATTATTTGCTAATATGGTAGCTGGACATACATTATTAAAAATCTTATCTACATTCTTATTCAAAATGTTCTCAGGTGGGTTAATAATATTTGTATTAACTTTATTACCATTTGCTTTATTCTTAGCTATCACAGGATTAGAATTAGCTGTTTCATTTATCCAAGCTTATGTATTTGTTCTTTTAGTATGTTCTTATATTAAAGATGCAATAGAATTACATTAATCTTAAATTTTATTTATTTCACCTCCTCTCCGAATATTCTTATTTATATTATTAATATTTTTTAATTAAAATTTATTAAGTATATTAATCCAAATTTAAAAGAGAGTTTAGAGATCTAAAACTGGGATTTAAACTTAATTGTGTCTTATTAATTACTGAACATTTTAATAAATCACAAGCTAAATTTAGGAAGGTTCAAGGTATTAAATAATAATCATTTAAATGATTATATATTTTATATATAAATAAAGTTTTAGTGTAAAATACAAAGTAATTTGATGGAATTCTTAGAGAAAATTTTAAATTAGAATAAGAATAAAATCTAACACTAAAGTTTGTGAATTTTTGTGAAAATGTTCTAAATTTGAAATAAGAAAACCCTTTATTTTACCTAAGATAAGCATTAAGATTCTAAGTATTTATTAATGTCTTATATTATAAGATCAATCAGAAAAAATTATATTAACAAAAACTGTCTTATAGATATTTATTCTAACTCCTTATTCTTATTTAGTAATAATTAAAATAATTTTTATACTTCACTTTTTAACTGAAATAGTTTAACGGTAGAACGTACCCTTCATGATGGTAAAATAAAGGTTCAATTCCTTTTTTCGGTACACAATTTATACAGTAGAAGGAGTAGTCACAGTTAGGATTTGTGATTACCCCAGGCTTTTGAGCTACTTACATAGAAAAGGGGGTTTTAAAATCATTGGAGAGAGAACCAAATTTGTTTCGTTTTAACCCATCTTATTTATATAGTAAATATACTGCCTTTCCATTTTAAATGGAATAAAAATTGTTAAAATTGAAATAATATTCCATACTAAACCTGAATCGGCTAAGTTTGATATGAATGATGATCCTTTTATCTATTCTTCTGATGTCTTAGATGATTCTGTACTATTTAATCTTTAGTACATAGTAATCTATACTATCATTATATTGCTTATGATATAAGAGATGTAGCTATTTCTTATTATACAATTAATATTGTATTAATTTAACCCCTCCTCACTTAAAAGTAGATAGTATAAATTATATAATAATTACTATATTATCTACTAAGGTTAAATTCCAGCTATAGGAACTCATTCCTGCTATATTAAAATGTATTAATAAGTTATTTAGTTATATCATGAATCCTTTACCTGAAAACCAAAAAATATTAACTTTCAATTTGTAAATAAATTCTCTGATGGTACATTTTAACTTTAGGTTCTCTTAATAAAAAAGAATAAAAATGATAAAGATAAATTATTAAGTAATTTATTATTCTTTTGTAAAAAATGATTTTGATGAATATAATGAAGTTTTTAAGGAAACTATTGCTATTTATATTAAATATAGATATTTAGATATGTCTAAAACTGAACCTAAATCTTTAATTGAAAATATACAAATTAAAAATAAAGATATTCAAACACATTTAGTTAATAAAATTAATTTGCCATCAAATTATAATACTGAAAGTTGGGGTATTATAGAAAATAAATATAATATTGATAATATCTCAAAATATTCAATTATAAGAGGTAATTATAGATTTGAAATTTGACAGACATTATCTACAAGAAATGTAGAAATTTTTAATAAAAAGAATAAATTAATCATTCAATTTACTGATAAATTTTAAAATAAAATTATTTTATTAGAAATATTAAAGATACTAAATATCATTTTATTAATAATAAACTTATAGTTAATATTAAAGATAAAAAAGATATTAATTTATTAGAAAAATTGATAAAAAAATATACTAAATATAAATATAATTACATTAGACTTAGAAACTGTTTCAACTATTATTGATAACGAAGAAGTATTACAAGTAATTTCATGTTGTATTTATGATGGTTATAATAAATTTACATTTTATTTATCTGATTATAATTCCAGTAATGTTTTATTAAGAGAGGCCCTCCAAAATAACCAATTGGCTATTTTGTCGATATAGTTTGGTTATTCTTATAAGATCTTAAAAACATTTAGAAAATCCTATATTACAAACTAGATATAACGATAGAACAATAAGTCCTTTAGGTAGTTGGATAGATTGGTATTTCTCCGAAGAATTATACAATGCTCAGAAATATGGATATACATTTGAAATCTTAGAAGGATATTTATTCGATAAATAAAATATCTTTAAAGATTATGTCTCTGTATTACATGAAATGAAACAATCTTCTGATAAATCTAGTCCATTGTATTTCATTTCAAAGTTATTAATGAATTCTTTATATGGTAAATTTGGTATGACAGATGATTTGGGTATTCATAAAATTGTTGATACTAAAAAATTAGATAAAATTATTGATTCTAAATGTAAAATAACTTCTATTGAATTAAGTGATGATTTATTTTTAGTTAGTTATCATGATAAAGATGAAGATAAATTAATTAATGATCAGATTGATTTTGATATATCAATTGGAATAGCTTCTGCTATAACTGCATACTCTAGGGTCATAATGACTAATTTTAAAATTTATCGTATAATAAAATTATTATACTGATACAGACTCAGCTGTAATGGAAAAACCGTTACCTGATTCTTTAGTTGGTAAAAATTTAGGACAAATGGTATTAGAAAAAGAATATACAGAATTTGTAGCTTTAGCACCTAAAGTTTATGGTGGTATATTAAATAATGGTACAGAATTTACTAAAATTAAAGGATTTAAAAATCAAATTAATTTTAAAGAATTAAAATCATTATTAATTAAAGATAATTCCTTAGAATTAAACCAAACTAAGTGGTTTAGATTTTTAAATAAAGGAACAATATCTATAAAAGAACAAATATATACATTAGTACCTACACAAAATAAAAGACATAAAAATGAATTTATGAAAATGATAAATTAGTTGGTACATCCTCTATCATATTAAATTTGTAATCTCCTCTCAACCCCCTCCTGTATAATATTATATAAGTATATATAAGTATATAATGAGATTTAATTTAAAGGAAAAATATCTGAATTCCTAAACGGTAAATATCAGTTCAAGTCTGATAATCTCATAAAGAAAGGTTATTTAGTTTTAAAAGGTAAAACACTCAACAGTCAATTGAGAAGATACCAGTTCGAATCTGGTAATAATCGGTTTTTTGTTTGGGATATAATTTCCTAAATTATTTTAATTACATAGCTAAGGTAAAATCTTATGCTGAAATGAGTAGAGATGTGGAAAAAATTTGGAAGAAAATGGGGAATAAAAAGGTGAATAAATGGTAAACGCGGGTATTAATAGTATGATGGAGTGCAAAGCTCACACCTACTACTTATTTTAATATAGTAAGTAGTATACTGGATATATCTAAAATAACAAAGTAAACCACTACTACCTACAGCTAATTAAATATAATTAGTCTACGAAAATAATAAATTAATTAAGAGTAAAGCACTCAGTTTAGAGAATTACAATGAATAAATTATATTTAATCCCCCCTCTTAAATTATTTGTAAATATATTTTTAATTTTCTTAAATGATTAGTATAAAGTGACAGTTATAAGGGTAGAATCAGAGACTCGAACTCTGAACATCGTCGCCACAAGACGTCATTTTAACCAATTAAACTAATCCTACCTCTTTTATTTTTAATTTTAATTTTAATATGGAATTGTTCAATAATTAGTATCACTTCATTTTGGAGGATGAGACAGTTTAGGAATCGAATCTAATATGATTATATAGTGATAATTAGAAAATTTATTATATAATTACCATTAAGTTTTATATTTATTTCAATTAGTTATTTAATTAAATCGCTACAACCCCAAATAAGATTTCTTATTAGTTGCTTTACAAATTTGTATCAATGAAAGGGGTGGTTGGAAAATAAGTATCTGAATACACTTTACCTTAATTAGGTTTAAAAAGATTCAAATTTGAATCTTTTTTTATTTCAAATAAAAGTATCGATGACAATATTGTACAACATCAAATAATTAATGAGTATTTTAAAGGGGTTATTAAGGATTACTAGCAAATTTATATAAAAGGAGGCTCCATAGCCAAAAGTCTACATATTGCTTAATACTAATAAGGTTGTAGGAATACAATTTATTAAAAATAAGTAAACTATGAGATGGGACAATCCTAAGGAAAACCTTTTTATTCTTACTTCCTGAAGTAAAACATTTCATTAAGGAAAGGAAAGGAAATCAACCGAGACTCCGAAAGTAATGGTGAGTGAAATCGGATTAGCCAAAATCTAACCAATAATAAAAAATTATCACTATAACATTAAAGGTAAACTTAATAAAATAATAAATTATAGCTTGTATAATTACAAATTAAGTTAAAATATATGAATTAGTTTAATGAAGGAATATAGCTATAAGAATATTTAACATAATTTAATTATTATAACTAATAATTAAATGCCTGATGCTTATAGATAGATATGAATAATTGTATTTTAATTTAACTTATTCATAGTAATTACGATTACAACTAAGTAGGTGAAATTAGTAGGAGACCTGTATTTTAGGGATTAGATTTTATTAATTAAGTACGATGGGAGAAAACTTGTCGGAATATAGGGGAACCATCCTCTAAGGCTAAGTATTTATAAATTTAGCGATAGTGAAAAGTACCGTGAGGGAAAAGTTGAAAAGAGTGTAGAATAATATAATATGTAAAAATAGAAATAAAGATACAATTGTATTAGTTCTGAACGAACATAGTTCGAACGAATGTAAATAACACGCAGTGAAATAGATCATGAATTAGTAACTCTATAAGCAGTCAAAGTCAAAAATTAAATTTGGAACGTGACAATGGCGTACCTTTTGCATAATGGGTCAGCAAGTTAATAGCAGTAGCAAGGTTTAAAGCCTAAGCGAAAGCGACTATATTAATACATAAACCAATATGGGTTAAGTTACTTCTATTAGACCCGAAGCCAGGTGATCTTTCCAAGAACAGATTAATAAAAGATCGAACGGGTGAATGTTGCATTATTCTCCGAAGATTCTTGGAAAGCGGTGAAATGCCAATCTTACCTGGTGATAGCTGGTTTTCTACGAAACATATTTTAGTATGACATCTATACAATATTTATGGAGGTACAGCACGGTAATTCCATACGAATATTAATTAATTTTAATAGGAGTTTAATTTGCGGGGACTTAAAAATCTTACCAATGGAAATAAATCTCGGAATTACATAAATAGATGGTAGATATTCAGACTATTCATGATAAGTTGAATAGTCAAGACGGAAACAGCCGTGAACACTGATTAAGGTCCCGAATGATTATTAAGTGAAATAAAGGAAGTGACAAATTGAATGCAGTTGAAAAGTGAGCCTGGTAGTCGCTACTTATAATGAACGTGTATCAACGTATCAACCTTTAGATTGTTGCTCCGAAGATTTAACGGGTCTAAAATAATCAACCGATATCGTGTTAATTCTAAAGATAGGAAATCATTATTGTATCTTTAGAATCTAGGTAGTAGAACATTCAGATAATTCAAATAAAATATTTCCTCTAGGAAAGGAATACAAACCTAAAATTGACAGTGTTACATTGTTTATAAGATAGGAATCTGAAGAGAGAATGCTGACATGAGTAACGTAAAAAGAAAGTTTAAACTTTCTCGCCGAATACGAAAGGGTTATTAGCTAAAGATTAAATCTACTAATGTTAATGCGGTCTCTAAGGTACAAAACCAACGTTTTGACTGATGAGTATAGCTTTGAAAGTCCACAAGGAGAATAAATTTGACACCTAGAATTTCTTTAGAATTTAGTCTAAAGATAGAAGATTAACTTTAATAAAATTTTAAGACAATTTATTAAAGTTAATTTAGAATTGTTCTTGTATTATATTAATTGCATAATTAATAGGATTATAATATATAAAATATTATAGTAGAATTTTATATAAATTGGGGCCAGGAAAAAGATATTTTGAATAACTTCGATTCTATAATTTAATTTAGTCTTATAATTTGAATAAAAATAAAAATTAATTAATTAATTTTTATTTGTATAAGCAAAAACCCTAAATTAGTAGAAGTTAAATAAAAATTAATTAATTTAGTGAGAGCAGGTTAATAAGTAATTTAATGGTTTAGGCCAGTTTTATTTAAGAATAGTTTCTAAGCACAACCGTACCCTAAGCCGACACAGGTTCGTAGGTAGAGTATACTAAGGCGTAGAGCTAAAAGTTGTTAAGGAACTCGGCAAATTATCCTCAGAAGTTCGACAAGAAGAGGAACCATGAATTTTAGTAAGTTAATAACTCCTATTAATTTATTTATATGGTGGCACAAAATCGGAAGCCCCGACTGTTTACTAAAAACACAACTATCTGCAATTATGAAAATAATAGTATAGGTAGTGAGATTTGCCCAATGCCATATTAATAAGTAATAATAATGGGTAACTGTTTCTTTACAAAAAATTGGTTAATAGCGGTCTTAACTATGAGGATTAAGAAAACCTAAGGGTCCTCATTAAACTCGATGATATGCTGGAACCTCCTAAAGCTTTAAATACTAAATAATTAGTGACAATTTTAAAGATATTACAATGGACAATCAGCAGGGAATATCAAACTTAATAAAAATTAACATCAAATTGGAAAATAAGGAGTGAATAAAAAATATTTATACAGAAATAAAAAATTAATTGTATTCAAATTTCATTTTTATAAGAGGATTAGAATTTAAATTATTCTAACTGTTAGACACTATCTTTAATTAAATTAAATATGTTTATATGAAAAAAGATATCAACAATAAAAATTATTTATACTTCTTAGGAGGATTTGTAGAAGGAGAAGGTTCTAATTCAGTATCAATTTCTGTTAATAGAGGATTCAAATATGGAGTAAATATTCAACCTATATTTAATGTCACTCAACATATTAGTGGGATAGAAATATTGAAATCGTTTGGAGAAGTATTAAATTGTGGTTCAATAGTATCTAAATCTGGAACAAAAGATGTAAAAGTTTTTACTATTAAAGGTTATAAACAAATATTAGAACACGTAATTCCTTTTTTAGATGTATATGTTCAACCTTTTAGCTGTAAAAAAGAAGAATATAGAGTATTCAAACAAATATGTATTATGTCTTCTGAAGGAAAACAGAAAGAAAAAGATTCATTAATTGAAATGGTAAAATTAGCTTATTCTTATGAAGGTAAAGGAAAAGGTAGAAAAAGAACATTAATTGAAGTTCTTCACATCATAGAATCAAGTACTAGCTATAAATTCTTTAACTTCTAAATAGAATTATCTATTAAATGAATAATTCAATGAAATTTCATTTATTCACCCCTCCAATTATTTTAATTAAGCCTAATTAAGTTAGATAGCCCTCAGAGACTAGATAATTGAGCAGAAAATAAATCATCTGATGATATAGTCCAACTTTAATTGAAAGATTAAAGATATTTGCCTAAGGTAGCAAAATAAATTGGCCATTAAATGTGGTCCAGTATCAATAATTTAACGATGGCTTCACTGTCTCTACAACTTGCTCAGTGAAATTGAATTACCCGTGCAGATGCGGGTTACCTCAAAGAGGACGGGAAGACCCCATGCAGCTTTACTGTAGCTAGTTATCATATAAAAAGTACTATAACCTCGGTTATACAGAGAATAGGGAGTCGATTAGACATCTATGGAAAACCTTAGGTCTGAGGTGGTACTGGTATTTATCTCCTTATTTATAAAATTTAAGAGGAAATAGCTGACTAGTTGGCAGTTTGACTGGGGCGGTCGTCTTTAATAGAGTAGCAAAGTACATCCAAATAGATTATAATTTTATATAATATTTACTATTTTTATTAAATGGTAAATATACTAACAAATAATTTTATATTGTTAATTATTAATAAAATAATTACTTTAAAATATATTTTATATTTCATTTATAAGGTATGCTAGACATTAAATGGAGGTTAATGAACCATGAAAGGTTCTGTAGGGTGCAATGACGGTAAGCATGCTTAACTGAAAGACTTAATAGTCGAACAGATACGTAAGTAGGGCATAGTGACCCTTTGCTATATTATGGAATAGACAGGGATCATTTGATAAAAGTTACGCTGGGGATAACAGCCTAATAGCCAGCGAGAGTACACATTGTCCTGGCTGTTTGGGACCTCGATGTCGACTTAATTTATCCTCCAGGGGCAAAACCTTGGAAGGGTTCGGCTGTTCGCCGATTAAAAAATTACATGAGTTGGGTTTAATACGACGTGAGTCAGTATGGTCCCTATCCTTTTGAGGAACAAATAGTAAAAAGGGGAAGACCTTCTAGTACGAAAGGACCAATAGGCTGTGTTTCTCTAGTGTACCAATTGTAGTATTTACTAATTTTACACAGAAGTTACTCAATTAACTTCACCAAATTATTAAACTTTGCATAGTTGGGTGGCCACAAACATATTAGATAATTACTGAAAGTATCTCAAGTTCGAATCTATCCCCAAGATACTATCAATGGGTTTATCTTTGGTAACTATCACGAGTGGTTATTATTACTTTCCTAATTTTAATCATTTCTTGTAATCGGTATATAAATATATATACTACAATTTTATACTATAGTTATTCTATATTGATAGAAAGTATTTTAAATATATATGTATATTACGTATATTTAACAATATTAACATATAAATATTGTAATAATACACAAAGAAATTAAAAAATCCATAAATAAAGAAATAGATCATTTCTTAGATAGGGTGCAAATGAATTGATTGTAAAATCGTAAGTTTAGCATTACTAATTTTTAAAATAGACTTGATGTTTTAGGTTGTCAAAATTAAAAATATACAAATATTTGTAATAAGTATATATTTATATTACTTTTTAGATTAAACTATTTTATATAGTTATCATATATTAATATAATTATTTTATTCTTAAAAGGAACAAAATATTATTATTCGATTTTATAAAAATATTCTTTTTATTGAAAAATATAAAAATTAACTACTTTTATAAAAGAATTGATTAAGGTAAATCTTAGCATACCTAAATTTTTTTTTTATTATTAAATATTATATTCTAAGTATAATATTTATATTAGAGAATAAATTATCTATAAGGTGTTAAACTCAGTATTTTTATTGTATAAAATTCAAAAATGAATAATACTGTAAAATTAAACTAAGACTGATTGATTTTCAAATTAAAAATATAAACAATGTTAAAAAATATCTCAATTTTAAATACTTTATATAATGATGCTCCTCAACCTTGGCAATTTGGATTCCAAGATTCTGCTTCACCAGCCTTTACAGGTATTGTGGATTTACATAATTCTATTTTCTTTTATTTAATCGTTATTTGTGTAGGTGTTTTCTGGGCTTTAGGATCTATAATTTACTTCTATAGCTATAAAAAATCTCCTATTGTGCATAAATACCTTAACCATGGAACTTTAATAGAATTAATCTGGACTATAACACCAGCTTTAATTTTAACAATTATAGCCTTTCCTAGTTTTAGATTATTATATTTATTAGATGAAGTAACTTCACCAACTATAACAATTAAAGTAGTAGGTCATCAATGGTATTGGTCATATGAATATAGTGATTATGTAACAGAAAGTGAACAATCTATTGAATTCGATTCTTATATGATCCCTGAATCAGATTTAGAATTAGGTCAATTTAGATTATTAGATGTGGATAATAAAATGATTATCCCTGTAGATTGCCACATTAGATTAATTGTGACAGGTGCAGATGTTATCCATAGTTTTGCTGTACCATCATTAGGAATCAAAATTGATGCTACACCAGGTAGATTAAATCAATGTTCTATTTTAGCTGAAAGAACAGGTACTTTCTATGGTCAATGTTCAGAAATTTGTGGTACATGGCACGGATTTATGCCTATAGCTGTAGAAGCAGTTTCAGTTCAAGATTACCTAGCTTGGGTAGATTCAATGTAGTAATGATAATTCATTTCTATTTTAATAGAATTAGAATAATAGAAATTTGCTCCCCTCCTATAATTAATTCAGTATATAAAATATATTAATTATCATTTTATAGGTTAATTACTTATACATAAGAATACTCTCACAATATATTGTAAAATTAGAAGGTATATTCTATATACAGTATATTTGTGTGTAATCTTATTAAACTAATAAATAATTATTATTATAAACTATAAATATATTACTATCGATAACTATATGGCTATATGAATTCAAACTAATTTATCTATCTTACACATATTCAAATTTGATAGTTTAATTCTTTTTATAAAAGAGATTTATAATTTCTATCTGTTTAGGGTAAATTATTAAAGAATAAAGGGGAAATCTGATAAATGGTAATCAACTGTACTTGCACTACTGTAATGATAGTTCGAGTCTATCTTTCTCCAATTCATAAATATTTAATATATATAATAATTATATAATATTTATTAGCTTCGGTTGCTTAAGGGTTAAAGCGTTCGACTGAAGATCGAAATACAGTGGTTCGACTCCATTCCGAGGCATTTTTATTGTGTAATTAAGTATAATTATATATATATATAAGCCTGAATAGTTTAATTGGAAAAATTACTTACTTGTAATAAGTCGTTGGCGGTTCAAGTCCACCTTTAGGCATTTGAATATACTAAAAGAGTCTGAATAGTAACTAATTAATAATTACAAATATTAATGTCTTGTTTCTGAGTTATAGTCTAATTGGCAAAACGTCTTCCTTTGGCGAATAATTTCCTCGTTCGAATCGGGGTAACTCAATCTTGAGTTATATTCTTATATTTTTATATTTATCTCTAGTTAAGGAGTTTTATTCTTAAATAAATAATTATTATTATATAACTAAAATTAGTTTAATCTCATATTATATAAATATTCCTTAAGTTGAAAGTATGTAAGTTGGAAGTATAACTCAAAAGGTAGAGTTTTTCACTTTTAATGAAACGGTTAAGAGTTCGAATCTCTTTACTTCCTTAATAATTATTCTCTGTGTGAAATATAATTTATATTAGTAGTTTATATACTAAAATAAAGAGCATAGTATAATTGGTAATATAGTGATCTCCAAAATCGTTGTTAGGTGTTCGAGTCGCCTTGCTCTTGGAATTGAGAAATAATTTAATAATTACAAAGGGTCTTTAGCTTAATTGGTAGAGTTTCTAATTGTCACTTAGCAGGGTACCAGTTCGAATCTGGTAGGACTCGTAATATATATAATAATTATATAATATACTAATTAAAAGAGTAATATTATTTAAATTATAATATACGTCAGACACTATCTTTTAGTTATATATTAATAATACACATGTTAGCTGCAGCAAAATTCATCGGTGCAGGATTAGCTTGCTCAGGTTTAATTGGTGCCGGATTAGGTATCGGACAAATCTTTGCTTCATTAATCGCTTCTACTGCTAGAAACCCTCAATTAAGAGGACAATTATTTGGTTACGCAATCTTAGGATTCGCCTTAGCCGAAGCTACAGGATTATTCTCATTAATGATTGCTTTCTTATTATTATACTCATAATTAATAATATTATATAAATATTTATTAATTATTTAATTTATCTCTCCCCCAAAGAATATAAATTCTTTCTTATTTTAACCAATGATTAAAAATTCTTAAAGAGCGAGAGAATTAAAATATAACGAGTATAGTTAAGTTGGTATAACCTCTACCTTCCAAGTAGATGTGATCAGTTCGAATCTGATTACTCGTAATAATAATTTAATTAAAATTTATTAATAATAAATCTTGAAATTAAATTAAATAAAACTAAGAATTTTTAGGAGGGGGCCTATTAAAGATTTTTCTGTTTCATCTCTATTTGTGTCTTTATACTATTTATACTGATATATTCACTTTTTATATATATTTTGACTATTATTTTTTTTTTAAAGCATTTATACTCTATATATACGAATCTTATCAGATTCGAACTGACATCAACTATATTGACAGTATAGTATTTTACCATTAAACTAAAGATCCTTTATAAAAATAAAAAGGAGGGGGGCTATTTATATTTCGATATAAGTTTTATTATCTTTAATAAAATATTCTCCTGTATATTCAATATGATTATTTTTCATAATTAAAGGAAAGGTATTTATTAATTTTATATCATCTTTTGAAATATAGTTATAAACTAAAGATCTTTTATTTATTGATATATCTAAGTTATACGGTCTTTTTTCAATAATTATTTTAGATTTAGATAAATCTTTATACCATTTCATTGTTTCGATTTTTATAGGTGTTCTATTGTAATCTAACAATGATTTTATTTTATCTTCATCTATTAAACTTCTATAAGATTTTTGCAATCCTCTAATTTTGGTTTTACTTGAGAAATCTATTTCATTATTCAAGATTCCTACATAGAATTTAGGTCCTAAGAAATAAAATCTTTCATAAGATTGATATTTATTATCAATTATAGGATTTTCAATTTTTAAGTTACCTAATTTTAATGGATCAACATAATCTTTTTCGAAATTTAATTTATCTAATTCTGATTTGAAACTAATATATAATGAATCTGTATCTGTATAATGTAAATTATAATTAGAGCTATTTTTATATTTACCCATAATTATTCTACTATATGCGGTTACAGAAGAAGCAATAGCAACTGAAATATCTAATTCTAAACTTTCTTGATAGATGTATGATTTATAATCTTTAGGTAAATATTGTATTAACAATTTATTATCTAATTCAATTACATCTTCAATTTCAGTTTTTTCGAAGATATTTTCGATTAAAGCTTCATCTTTATCAATTACGGTGTTATTTACTAAATATTGATCCATGCCAAATCTTCCATATAAACTATTCATTAAGTTTTTAGAAATTAATCTCCATACTTGATCTTTATTTTTATCTGCTTCCATTTTAATTCTATATAAATCATTTACATAGTCATTAAAAATTTCAGCTTCTTCAAATAAGTAACCAGATACGATATTAATTTTATAACCTAATTTCATTGCTTCTTTTAATTCTTCAGAATGAAACCAGCCTGTAAATGTTCCTACGGGTGATAAAGTTCTTAAATTATTAGGAGAAATTTCTCTTCTTACCTGCAATATAGGGTGAACGATATCTTTAGGGCAATCAATTTCAGCTTCAATAAATCCAAATAATTTACTTTGTAATAAACTTTCTAATTCATTCCAAGATAAATTATTAACTTTACTAAATGATAAGAATTTACCTACAGGATATTTGAATTGTTTCATAGCGGTTGGATATAATGAATTAATATCATAACACCAAATATTTTCACCATAAGGAATATACATATCAGTGGAACCTCCTGTATAAGATTGTTTAATATCTCTATAAGGTATTCCAGTAATGATAGGGATAGTATCTTTAGGCATATATTTAGCTCTGTAAATTTTAAAACATAATGCAGGAAGAGTAGGGGTATGTTTAATATCAATACCCCATCTATCATAAATTATATTACCAAATTTAACTAAAATTTGGTGTAATGCTATACAATCAATATCCATATATTTCAAAGTTTCAGTTTTTAATGACCAAGGTTTAGCAATTAAAATTACAATAATTTATTACAACAATTAAAAAACTTAATTAAAAATTTAGAAATTAAATTAGATAAAACTAAAAATTTAAAAACTAAATTGGAAATTTTACATGAAATTAATAGATTAAAATCACAAGTAATTGAATTATTAAAATTAGAAACTCAAGAAATTGAAGCTAAATATCAAGCTGTTACATCTGAAAAAATTAAAGATACTAATAAACAAATTGAAAAAGCTACTCAGAGAGGTAAATTTATGACTGATTACTTCTATAATTTAGATAAAGAAGTATTCATTAAAGATTCTGATTACATACAATTTATTGATAAATTCTGGTTAGATATAATGTATAACTTACAACCAGATGTTAGAGTAATTGCTAGATTCTTGATTCAAATGAATGATACATCAGCTAGAACTTTAAATAAATCTGAAGTTTTAGTTAATACTCCTGAATGTTTACAAAGTTTCAAAGAAGTTATTAATTACAATCTTAATAATATATATAGCCATTATTTAGCCCCGGAAGAAGATAATATGATATTAGGATTTGTAATGAGATATAAAATCTTTTCTAAATCTAATCTTAAAGATACTGTAACCAATAAAGCTATCGAAATTAAAAAAGGTAGAATTCAAAGAACAGTTAAAATTAGAAATATTAATTATCCTTTATCTACAAACGCAATAGATTTTGGAGATACACAGTATAGAGAGGGAAATTTAACAATAGTATTAGATAACTCTAAAAATATTAAATTTGAATTCGATAGAAAAGTAGATTCACAAATTATTAAAGTTTATAAAGATAATAAACTAATTAATACTTTAATTGATTCTTTTATAGATTTAGATAATAACTTATTCAAAAGAACTGTTAATAATTTAGCTTATTATATTAAAGATGATAAAGTAATCTTACAGACTAAAGAATACTCACCTAAATTTATTAGTAAAGCTAAATTAGATAAAACATTCACTGATAATTTCTATACAGCAGATATTGAAACTTTAACTAAATTGGACTCAGAAGGTAGAAGATTCTTTGAACCCTATTCAGTAGGATTTTACGATGGAATTAGTTCTAAATCTTATTATGTAACTGATTATAGCTCATCTAATGAAATGATGAATAAATTCTTTAATGATTTATTTGATTTAAGGTTAAGAGATACAGATATTTATTTCCATAACTTATCTGGTTTTGATGTTAACTTTATTTTAAATCCTTTATTAAATATCAAAGGTGTAGAATCAGAGATAATGTTAAGAGAAGATAAATTTATTCAAATTAAAATTATTTACGGAAAATCTAGTTTTAATATTAAAGATTCTTTATTAATATTACCAGGTTCATTAAATAATTTAAGTAAATCATTTAAAATAGAAACTCCGAAAGAAATCTTTCCTAGAAAATTATTTGAAAGTGAAACATTTCCAGCTGATTTCATTTCTGATACTGTACCAGATTATGGTAAATATTTTAATAAATCAGAGGTATCTTTAGAAGATTATAATAGATATTGTGAATTGTTTAGAGGTAAAGTCTGGTCTTTAAAAAAAGAGACATTAAAATATGTAGATATTGATTGTATAGCATTACACCAAATTTTAACTAAATTTGGGAATATGATATTCAATATGTGGGGTATTGATATTAAACATACACCTACATTACCTGCATTATGTTTTAAAATTTATAGAGCTAGATATATGCCTGCAAACACTATACCTATAATAAGAGGAATACCTTATAGAGATATTAAACAATCTTATACAGGAGGTTCCACAGATATGTATATTCCATATGGAGAAAATATCTGGTGTTATGATGTTAACTCATTGTATCCTACTAGTATGAAAAACTTTAAATATCCTGTTGGTAAATATAGTTCCTTTGTAAATTTAAATAGATTAACAATCTCTGAAATAGAAGCTCTATTAGAAAGAAAACTATTTGGATTCGTGGAAGCTAATGTAAATTGTCCTATAAATATCTCACATCCAATATTACAAATTAGAAGAGATATTGAACCTAATTCTCCCAGAACTTTTTCACCTGTTGGAACATTTACAGGATGGTTTCATACTGAAGAAATCCTTGAAGCTATGAAATTAGGTTATACAGTTGATATAATCTCTGGTTATTTATTTGAAGAAGCAGAAATTTTTAATGATTATGTAGATGATCTATATAGAATTAAAGTTGAAGCAGATAAAAATAAAGATCAAGTATGGAGATTAATTTCTAAAAACTTAATGAATAGTTTATATGGAAGATTCGGTATGGATCAATATTTAGTAAACAATGTTGTAATGGATAAAGATGATATCCAATTAGAAGCTGTATATACTAATTCTGAAATAGAAGATGTTATAGAGTTGGATGATAAATTGTTAATACAATATTTACCTAAAGAATATAACGATTATTTATATCAAGAAGATTTAGATATAAATATCTCAATTGGAATTGCAGCATCTGTAACCGCATATAGTAGAATAATTATGAGTAAATATAAAAATAATCCTAATTATAATTTACATTATACAGATACAGATTCCTTATATCTAAGTTTCAAATCTGAATTAGACAGATTAGCTTTTGAAAAAGATTTTGTTGATCCATTAAAATTAGGATATCTTAAAGTTGAGAATCTTAAAGTTGAAGGAAAGTTTGCACCTTATGAAAGATTCTATTTCTTAGGACCTAAATTTTATGTAGGAATTTTTAATGGTGAGATAGATTTTAAAAATAAAACTAAAATTAGAGGTTTACAAAAAGCATATAAATGGATGATCGATGAAAATAAAATTAAATCATTGTTAGATCTAAATAGAACTCCTATAAAAATTGAAACAATGAAATGGTTTAAAGATGTTTCTAAATCAACAATCATAGTAGACAATAGACCTTATAGTTTAGATATTTCTGTTAATAAAAGAAGATTGATTTATAGTTATTTAAATAATCAATTAATTAAAACAGGACCATTAGTTATGAGAAATAATTATATATTAGAAAAAGGTTTTGATTTTATGTAAAAAACCCCCCTCCTTTTTTTGAATTAAATAACTCTAAAAGTATACAAACTCAATGAAAGAGATTTAATTCTATTCCAAAAAAATCTTTTTAATCTAGCTATACACAAAATAAAAGACATTTAATATATGAAAATATCTAAAGTTTTAATTAGATTTGAACCAATAGTATTTTTTTTCGAAGACAAATGCTTTTTCCATTAATCTACAGATGTCTACTAACAATTTACAATAATGTTAGTTTTAATAAAAAATTTTAATATGTAAAATGAGTATCATCTTATTAAATGTAAATTACAAGTAAAGAGAATCGAACTCTTAAGTGCTATAAGCATAAATGCCTAAGATTTACCCGGTTACCTCAAATTACGGCATACTTGTTGACATAATATGTATATTATATGCATTTTTATAGTGTAATTACCACACAGTAATTATAGTTAAATTCAGAGGTAAATCCTTTACTTATTCTGTATATAGGGGGGTTAAAATATTATAAGTATTTATTTTAAATGCATATAAGTTTATATTACTTTTTAATAAATTAAATTCATTTATTTTTTTAATGAGATATATATGGATAGAGGATTAATAAAATATTAAATATAATAATAAAATTATTATAATTTATTATATTTTATATCATTTTTAAAAACTTAAAATATAAAATTTTTAGGAAGTAGAGTAATCGAAACTCTGTCTGTAAAGTGTAAATTTACTGCTATACCACTCAGCTAACCCCCTAATATTGATACAATTAAATTGACTATTCTTATAAGAATTATTTTTAATTAATACCTTATAATTTTTTTAAATTAATAATATATACAGATCATTAATAACAAATTGGAGGGGGTTATATACTCTTCGTTTTATTTTTCAGCAGCACCTTCCAGTACGGCTACCTTGCTATGACTTTTGAGATGTTACTCAATTTAATTCGTTGGGTTCAGTTTTTGCTTAACAATCACGTTTATAAATTTAGATCAGAATATCTCTGTTACTGTTGAGTAAGAATATATTCAAATAGTTAATAAGCACGTTCTATTTACCAATTAAGGCTAATCTATTCTTAAACTAATACTCATATAATAATTTATACTTTCTATTTAATAGATTGAAAATAAGAAAATAAGAACAATGCACATCTTCCTTAAAATCAAGCTCCTTCCCAGCGACAGACGGTTAGTTCATCCTGAATGCTTAATTCACCGTTGCGTAATGATCAACGATTACTCGAAATTCCTTTTTCATGTCACCGAGTTTCAGATGACAATTCAACTAATTTAATAGTTAACTTTTTTTAATGATTAGCTCCTCCTTACTCCTTGAATTTTTATTCAAAAATATTTAGGAACAGAATTGCATCACTTTGTAAAAGTTTTTGTGGCACGTCTATAGCCCAGTACATGAGGGCCATAATGACTTGTCTTAGCCCCAACTAGCATCTTATCAACACTATTATGTATTATGTTTAAATTAATACTAGGGATTTCGTCCGTTTACGGATTTAACCAAACTTCTCACGACACGGACTGACGACAGCCATGCAACACCTGTAATCTTACAATAATTTACTTCATTTCTAAAGAGATGGAAAATTGCTTTTCAATATTTTATTCATTAAAATAAACATTAATAAGAATATACAAGAACTGGTAAGATTTTACGCGGATTATCGTATTAAATAACATGCTTCACTTCGTTTGCTTCAAGACCGACTAATTTTTTTGTTTTCAACTTTGCAGTCTTACTAACAAGGCGGAATGGTCATCGTGTTAACCTCGTTACTAATTTATTATTAATTTTTAATAACTACCATTCATCGTTGACTGAGAGAGATAATTAGGTATCTAATCTAAGTTTCTTATTCTCCCCTTCGTTTCTGAGCGTCAATCCTAAGTAGATAAATAGCTTTAACCTTTAGTACTCCACATTATTATTAGTTGTCAGTCCCAGTTAATTATGTTGTTTAGCTTACCCTCTTTTAGATTCTAGCTTTATTTAAAATATAATTTATTTAGCTATATAAAATTATTATTAAATAATAATTTATTATATTATTTTAAAGCCGCCTACACACCCTTTACGCCTGATTATGACGATTAACGTTTGCGTCTAAGGTCTTACCGAGTCTTCTGGCACCAAATTTAGACGACACTAATAGTAAGATAATATCATTATTTTATCTTACCTTATCTTAATATTAATATTAAGATTTCAGTTAGCTAGTTCACTCTTGCGAGCATTGACTAATATTCTTGACTGCAGGTAATTTTATATTACTTGGGGTATTTTCAATCCCAATGTGGCCATATGTTCTGTAAAACCTTGGCTTTTGTATCGTAGACTTGGTAGGCCGTTACCACTACCAACTATCATAATCAAAGTAAATAGAATCCTAAAGCAGAAAAATTCCTTTTAAAGTAAAATAGCTCATTTTACCTTAATCATTTATTCTTAATACATTATTTAAAATTATTAATATGCTTAATTAGTCAAATATGAAATAATCATAAAAATAATAATATTAGTAATAACTATATTATTTTATCCATTAAAATTAATTTAACGTGAGATTAATATAATGCGAAAATACTCATAAATTTTGTAAGACTATTCTTTATTTTAATTTCTGATTAAGTATCTCTTATTTATGGAGACTTATAGGGTATCTTATTTACTATACTCACCTCTACACCTTATTTCTTAGAGTAAAATCATTTTTACTATCAGAAACAATGATTTGCATGTCTTAAAACTACTGAATAACGTTCAATCGGAACCAAAATTAAATTCTTACTAGTAATTGAACAATTAAAATTTTAATTGTATTATTATATATGTTTTCACAATATTTTATATCTCTTTTAAATATTGAATATGAATAATTTAAATGAATTATATTTTTATAATACGGGCACTGTCGGATTTGAACCGACGACTCTTTTGGAGTACTCGTTTTCAAGACGAGCGCCATAAACCAGACTCGACCAAATACCCTGTCTAATTATTTATTATTTCTTATAAGACCGAAGGGAATTGAACCCTTATAATATCCATTATGAGCGAACTGCATTAACCAATTATGCTACAGTCTTTAAAATGAATATATTATACACCATAAGGTTTGTTAAATACTCTTTAGAGTATAAATATCTTTTTCTTAAAATTTATTAATTATTGAAGAGTTTAGGAATCGAACCTAATGCGGTCTGAGACCAATTCTTTTACAGAGAACCTCCATTACCAATCGGAACACCTCTCCTTCAAAATAAAAATAAATATATAAACTACTTTTAAGTTAGGTTTCTAAGATTAGAATTTATTTTAAAGTTTATATATATTTATATATTATAATATATATATAATATATAAAAAGGAGGGGGATTAGCTAGAATATCAAATTAAATAATTATTCATGAGTATTAGTTAAAGAGATAGCCCCAGATAATATAGTTTTAATTATACTTATAATAAACATAATATATAAAAATATACCTTTTTGAGTCCATGTTAAATTCTTTACAATCTCATAATTTATTTTTATATAATTGATATATTTTGGAAAAGATTTTCATTTTATAATTTTCTAACAGGAATGGTTACCTTATAACAGGAATTTTATACCTTCTTTTAAAGTATACCTTCAAGTTTTATTTTTCTATTAGAAGATCCATGTATACTACAATTTAATTTAAATTTAGATTTAAGTACTTCAATTATTTGTTCTTGTTCTTCAATAGTAAAGGATTCAGTGCTTAAACAAAGTCCATTATTTAATTAATAACCATCATCCATTATCCAGTACGCTAAACTTCTTGGTGTCCATTTTTATATAAAAAAAGGTACAATTTTAGCTATTACCATCAAATTTATAAAATAATTCTTTATAAATATTGAAACAAGGTAATCTCAAAGTTTTAAATCCTATACTTTTATATACTTTATTATATATTTTGTCTAAATAATATTCCAACAATGGTCTAGCACCGCAGTATTCTTGTAATAAAGAGTATAAATGGTCAATATAAATTCTATTTTTTAATAGATTGTTTAAAACTAAGTCTTGAATTGTGAGTAATACCAGTTTTATTCACTGATCCATCTCCTAACATAGTTCCAATTATAACTTCATTTAAATCAGATGGTACGGTTAAATAAGCTTTTCTAGAAACTTTGTATCCTCTTGTAAAATTGTTCAAATTTCTAATGTTTTTCATCATTAATTATTGTAATTTATTAAAATTTAAATGTTATTTAGTAATAAAATATTCCAATTTAGTCCTATAGATAATAAATAATTTAAAATATTTATTTTTCTATAAGTTTTATATTTATTGAAACCAAACTACATCAAAATAAATATAACGGAGGGGGGATTTTAAATTAATTTGAGTTATCCAAAGATATAGCACCGACACCTATTTCTAATATGAACCCTATAGTTAATACAATGAAAAATATTAAACCTATAACAAACCCGTAAGTACTAACTTGATATAAAGTAACAGCTAAAGGGAATAATAATAAAATTTCTAAATCAAAAACTAAGAATAACATAGCCACAATATAGAAATGAATTTGGAAAGTAGATCTTGTTTGTCCTTCAATAGCTAAGAAACCACATTCATAAGCAGAGGCTTTAGCTTCATATGCATTTTTAGGCGCTATTAATAGATTTATAGCTAATAAAGCAAAAGCTAAAACTGGTACAAATACAAATAATGTCATTATATTATTCATGATATATTAGATTTATCCAAAAGTAATATTGATAGTAACTGAACACTATTTAAAATTATTGTAGGTTTAATTAAGAATAATAATATACCTAATGTTAAACTAGATATTAAGAAACTATGAAAATTATTTAATACTAATTCATTACTTTCTGTAGTATTTGAACTAGCATTTGTTTCTTCTGTATGTAATACTCTGATTATTTTTATATAATATGATGCACTTATTACACTAGTTAATATAGCAACAATAGCCATTAAGTAATATTGACTATCAATAGCAGAATATAATACATAATATTTAGAAAAGAAACCAATTAAAGGAGGTACACCAGCCATTGAGAAGAAACAAATAGTTAAACTTAAACTTAAAATAGGGTTGTGGGTGAATTGACCTTTTAATTGAGAGATAAAATTAATATCTGAATTAATTAAGTTATTATTAATTAAATTATTTTTATTAATAACATAACCAAATGCTAATAAGATTAAGAATACATTTAAATTTGTTAAACTATATTGAATGATATAGAAATATAAAGCTTCTATTGAACTTGTGGTATTTATAGCTAAAGCAATTAAAATAAATCCTACATGAGAAATAGTACTATAAGCTAATAATCTTTTTATTTTAATTTGTGATAATCCAACAACTGTTCCTATAATTAAAGAGAATAATGCACTTAAGAATAATAAATGATTAACTTCTACTATTTTATAATTAGAAAAATTTAAGAAAGATCCTGGGAATAAGTGAATGTTATCTAATTCTAATACAGAAGTTGATAAATTTAATCCATTTATTATTTCAAATAGTAAGAATATTATAGCTATTTTAGGCATTATAGTCAACCAAATAGTGACTATAGTAGGACTATTATCATAAACATCAGGAGCCCAATTATGTAATGGTGCTGCTGCTATTTTAAATAATAAACCTAAGAAAATAAATATGATTCCTAATGTTATTCCTAATGATACAGATTCATGAGTCGTAAAAACATGTAAAACAGAACTTAAACTATATAAAGATTCAAAATTAGTAATTCCTGAATATGAGTAAATTAAAGCTACTCCTAATAGTATCACACAAGATGATAATCCACCTAATAAGAAATATTTTAACCCTGCTGCAGTAGCTGATTCAGATTCTCTATATAAAGTAGCTAATATATATACTCCAAAAGATTGTAGTTCTAAACTTAAATACATTGAGATAAAATCTGAGGATGATAATAATAATGAAGATCCTAAACTACTAAATATCACTATTACTGAATATTCAGTAGCTGGATTATTTACAGAAGTTAATTTATCTAATTCTAAATTAAAATTAGAATTATTTTTGTAACTATTTTTAGTAAGGTATATATTAAATATAGGCCAAGCTGTTAAAATTAAAGCACCTATAATATAAATAAAGATATCTATTAATTGTGATGTAATAGTTACATGAAATAAACCACTATATATACCTAAACCTGATTCAATTGATTGAATATATAAGGTATTGTAAGATAAACCTGCGGCATATGTAAATATAATAGCAGTTAATCTAATAAATAAATTAGGAGACAAATTCATTCTAATAGAAGGAATGGCAATAGCCACAATTAATATTAATAAACTAATAAAAATCATTAAACCTTAAATACCCTTAATTAAATACATAAATATATATATATTATATAAATTACTATATATTATATAAAATATTTAATTATATTAATACTTTTATTTAAAATAACGTAATAAATATGATTATGTGGAACAAGAATGCAATAATAAAATATATTTGATTACTTAATAAAGATTATTCAAAATAAATAAATTAAACAAATTGGAGGGGATTTTAAATCTGTGTTCTTTTCAAGAATTTTTTCTACTACAATTATCCAGTTTTCTGGATTAGTCTCTAAATAAAAAATATTAAATTACAATATTCTTAAGATATTTATTCTTTTTCTAAAATTAGAATCTAGATTTTCTGGAGATAAAGATAGTAGCTACCATTGCTAATAATAATAATATACTACAGATTAATAATAAAGCTGCACCATATGTATATAAATTATGTCCTATAGCTTCAATATGTAAAAAGTGAGTAATAGTCATATCCGCAATAGAAGGGTTAAATGTAGTTAATACATTAACTAAAGATGAATTATTAACTGTTAAGAATAAACTATTAATCATATTAGTTAAATCAAGGAACATAGAGATAATAGATACACTGTTATTTTGGAAAGGTAATATAGTGAATATTAGATAAAGAAATAAAGAACCTATAGCTAATGCTAATGGGAAATTTTGTGTATATTGAGATCCTGTTTCTAGAATATCTGTTAATTTGATATTAATCATCATTATTACAAATAAGAATAATACAGTAATAGCACCAACATATAATAAAATATATGAGATACCAATAAATTCAACACCTAATAAAATTAAATAACCAGCAATATTAAAGAAAACTGAAATTAAGAATATAACAGCTAATACAGGGTTAGTAGAAGTTATAACTAATAAACTAGAAAGAATAGCACCAAAAGCTAAAATGTTTAATAATAAAATTTTCATATGAAAAATTAATTTATGCCTACGTTTTACCGTTCGTAATATATAAATATTACAACTAAAGGCTGAATTCAATAAATATCAATAGTCTATATTAATACTTAAGTAGGTTTTACCTAGAATTTGTGACCTTAAATTTGCATTAATATAAACAAATTTAAGGCAGAGTCCCTTTTGAACAAAAATCAATATAAACGCAAATCTATGTAATATAAATAATTTTTATAATACATTTATTCACGTACTTATAAATATAAGTTTATATAAATATAAGCATTTAATCGCTATTAATTGCGAATAGGATGAAAGGGGGATTAAGAAGTAATTTCACTTTTCTATATTTAATCCTTTTATTAAATATAAAGTGATTTATCTACAATATAACAATATAAATAACAAGAGTAAACTAAATTAGTTATATCTTTAATTTAAATAATTATTTAAATATAATCCTGTTGATACAGATATACTAAATGATCCTCTTCTATTTTTATTTGAAAATCTGGCAGTTTCAATCAATACTGCTTTTTTTCTTGCTAAACTTCCTATTTTTTCACTTTGAACTGTTTTTCTTGGCACTATTTTTTGTGTTGGAAATCTACCAGCAAATTTAATAGTTAATCCTGTTAAATATCCAGGTATAACAGAGAATCTTTTTCTTTGAATATTCGCAGTAGGTTTAGTAATTAATGCAGATTTATAAATTTTACCTAATAATCTTCTAATTTTAATATTTTCAGATAAATAAGATAATAAATTCACAATAATATTAGGATCATAGAAAGGATAATGTAATCTAATTAATTCTAATTGAACAGATTTATTAAAAATTTTACTTAATAATTGAGATAAATATTTTAATTTTTGATTATAAATATTTAAGAATATAGAATTATTCTGTAATTTATTAATATTAGTATTATCTTCAGAATAGTGAATAGGTTTATTATGTTTAATAAATGCATGATTAAATAATCTTTTTATTCTTTTTTGAGCTTGAATATCTGACATTTTTAATGATTCATTTCTTTTTATTATTATATCAATTATTTTTTTAATTTGTTTTGATGGTATAGTAAAATTTTTTATTACCTCTTTTTGATCATTAAAATTTAACTTATTAAATAATTTTATTATTTTTTGTTTCGAATTAAAATATGTTGTTTTAAATAAAGTTGTCATTTCTTGTTTAGTTTTATAATCTAACTTATTTAATAAGTTATTAACAATATTTTTACTCCATTTTTCTTTCATATGTTTAGATAATTTGACATCAGGATATAAAAATAATTGAATAAATACTTTATCATTTGTATAAGATATTTTGGGTTTACTAATTAAACACCTCATTGAGATAAAAGCTGAATGTAGTATAGTATATATATTATTTATTAATCTGGTATTATTAAATTTATAAATATTATTTTTTCTTACAGCTAATTCAGGTGAATATTTACTAATCAATCTAATATAATTAATATTTTTAATATTATTATTAGTATTATTATTCACTAATAAATTTAAAGGAAAATTTATATTACTAATTATATTATTATCAATATATTTATTTCTTATATTATCATTAATTTGAGTGACATTATTTCCTATTGAATTTTTATTTATTATAGATTGTGTATTTAATTGTTCTGTTGTTATATTTACTAAGTCTAAAGAATTGTTTATTTTTTGGTTCTTTTTTACTTGTTTACTACAAAATTGTAAAGTTTTTAGTTTTCTTCTGAAAATTTTAATTTTTGTTTTAGAATCATTTTTAAAGAAACCATCAAAATTTGCTATTACATATGAAGGATTGTGTTCAGTTCCTTTATATTTTTGATTCGTAGACATAGATAAACAGAATTTTTGTTTTAAACTTGAATAGACTAAAGGTATTATTTTCCCTATGTTTTTTTGACTATTTTCCAATTTTTGTTACTAAATTTTGAGTTATTTTACTAACTTAATTAAACATATCCGAAAAAATATAAATAATCACCTATATAATAATTTGAGACATATATATTATATATACTTTATTTACTAATTTAATAATCCATTAAATACTAAAATATAATGTTAATATGTAGGATACGATACAATATAAAAATTATTAAATATAAAAGCTGAAAATTAAATAAGTACTTACTAATTTGAAGTATTGAATAAAATATTAGAATATTAATACAAAATTGTATCCTTAATATAATAAAATTATATTGTCAGCTCATACTTTTATGACAGATTTAATTTAATAAGGAGGGGATAAGGTAAACTCAAATAATGAGTAATTATTAAGTTGTATAAATATAATTATATTTAATTTGATTATTAAATATTATATAATACAGATGATACTGATACATGTATTGAATCTAATATTACATTAGGGAATATTCCTAGTAATATTGTAGGTATTAATAAAGAAATTAAAATAATAAATTCTCTTCTAGTAATATCCAATACAATAACATTATTCATATTAGGTGAATAAGTTCCATATGATATTCTATTATATAAAAAGATAGAATAACATGCAGATAATACTATACCAGTAGCACCTAAGGCTGAAACTATAGGATTAACTTCCCATATTCCAATTAAAGATAATTGTTCTCCTAAGAAATTTAAACTTAAAGGTATTCCAGTATTACATAATGTGAATACAAAGAATAATATAGTGAAAATAGGCATATAAATAGCTAAACCTCTAATATATTTAATAATTCTAGTACCTGTTCTTTCATAAATAATTCCACCTACACAAATAAATAAAGCAGGAGAAACAAATCCATGAGCTAAAGCTAATAAAATAGCTCCTTCAATACCTTGAATGTTATTAGAGAATAAACCTAAAATAACTACACTCATATGAGCAATGCTTGAATAAGCAATAAGAGTTTTAGTATCTTGTTGAATAATTGTAGTTAAAGAAGCATAAATTAAAGTAATAATAGCAATAGTTTGAACTAAAGGACCAAAATAATTTGTAGCATCAGGTAAAAAATGAATTAATATTCTGATATAACCATATGTAGCAAATTTTAATATAGTAGCAGCTAATAAGATAGATCCAGCTAAAGGACTATCAGCATGAGCTCTATATAACCAACCAGTGAAAGGCCATAAAGGTGTTTTAATCGCAAGAGCTAAGAAAAAAGCTAACCATAAGATTTTTTGTGCATCTGCTTTAATTTCAACTAATGATAATAATTGGAAATCTGTAGTACCTGCTAAATTATAAATTTGTAAAATAGCTAATAACATAAACAAAGAACCAAATAATGTATATAAGAAGAATAAATTAGCCGATCTAAATCTAAATTCTCCTGACCCATATACAATTATTATTAAGAATAAGATAGGTAACACACTTTCAAAGAATATGTAAAATAAGAATAAATCTAACACTAAGAATAAAGCTAATTGTAAAGTTTCTAAAATTAAGAAAGCAATTAAAAAGAATTTCAAGTTAGAATTAATATTATAAGCATTAGAAATGATAGCAATAGGAGTAATGAAAGTAGTTAATAATACAAAGTATAAAGATATACCATCAACACCAAAATTTAAATGTCCAAAAGTTAAGTAATCAAATTCAGATACAAATTGAAACTGAGTTGTATTAGAATCGAAATTTAACCATAAGAAAATAGAAAAGAATAAATTAATTAAAGAAGTGGTAATAGCAATAGTTCTCATTTTAGAGTGACTATTTAGAGTATTTTCTTGAATAGATAAAATAAATAGAGAACCTATTATAGGTATAATTAATAATAAAGTTAACATCTTTTCTTTTGTTTATATATTGTTTTTATTGTGTGTCTTTATTTTTATTTCCTAAATGAAGTATTTTACATATTATTATTTTATAATAAGAATATTTGTTAATATTTGAGATATTTTTATAATGGAGTGTAATTAAGTAAATTTTAATTAAATTAAGGTTTATTAGATAAACTAGGAAATAAAGAAAAGAATAAAGCTGATATATAGATAACAATTATTCTAAATTCAGATATAATGTAAGTATCAAATAATAAAGGTGCGAATACTAAGAATAATAATGATAATATTCCTATAGTAATGTATACAGAATAAGTAGTAATAACTCCAGTATCTAATCTAGCAATATTATTAGCAGAATTTTCTAACACAGAAGCTAATCCATAAGGACCTACTAATTCAATTACACCTCTATCTAATACTTTAGATATAGTATTACCAGTTAATAATCCAGCTGATATGATATAATAGTTATAAATTACATCAAAGAAATATTTTCCGCTAAGGAAAGTATAAATTTTTCTTCCTAAAGCATAATCAGTTAAATTAAGAATAAAATCAGGAGATACATGATATAAGAATATAGCGCTTGTAGCACCTAATATTGAGAATAGTGTAGGTAATAATTTTATTGTTAAAGGTAAACTAAATTCAGCTTCAATAATAGAAATATTCTTAGGGTTAATAAAAATAGAATTAGCAAAGAAATCTGAACCAACCCCAACAAATAAATCAGAGAAAACGAATCCAAAGAATATACTAAATAGAGCTAAAATAAATAAAGGAATAATAACAGCAAAATTAGATTCATGAGAATTTAAATAAACATTTTTAATCCCATTTGGTACAGTTAAGAATACTAAACTTATTAATCTGAATGAGTAAAAAGCTGTTAATCCGGCTGTTAAACTCCCTAAAATATAAGCATAAATACCTGAAAAACTGTATTGCCCATAAGCTAATTCTATTATTAAATCTTTACTATAGAAACCTGTTAACCACGGAGTAGCTAATAAAGATAAAGATCCAACTAACATAGTTGTATAAGTAAAAGGCAGGAATTTAATTAAACCTCCCATTCTTCTAATATCTTGTTCATCTGCGAAACTGTGGATTACAGCACCAGCACCTAAGAATAATAATGCTTTAAAGAATGCATGGTTAACTACATGCATTAAAGCTACATTATATTGACTTAAACCTACAGCCATAACCATATACCCTAATTGAGATATTGTACTGAAAGCGATTATTCTTTTTAAATCATTTTGTACTAATCCACAAGTAGCTGCAAAGAAAGCTGTACTTGCACCAATTAAAGTAATAACTAATAATGCAGTAGGACTAAATTCTAAAATAGCAGAAGATCTAATTAATAAATATAAACCAGCTGTAACTAGGGTAGCAGCATGTAATAAAGCACTAACTGGTGTAGGAGCTTCCATAGAACCAGGTAACCAAGAATGTAAAGGAATTTGAGCAGATTTAGCCATAGCTCCTATTAATAATAATAAACTAATTATAGTAATAGCTGTTTCATTCATAAAAGGTGCTAAACTAAAAATTGTGGAATAATCAACAGATCCAAATAAGGCAAATAATGCAAAGAATCCTATACTTAAACCCATATCACCTACTCTATTCATAGTTAAAGCTAATATAGCTGCTTTATTGGCTTGAATTCTAGTAAAATAGTAATTAATTAATAAATAAGAAACTACTCCAATACCTTCCCAACCTATAAACATTACAAAATAATTAGCACCAGAAACTAAAAATAACATGAAAAAAGTGAATAAAGATAAATAAGAAAAGAATCTTTGATTGTGAGGATCTTCAGCTAAATAAGAAGTTGTATATATATGAATTAATGTGGAGATATATAATACAGGTATAAACATAGAGACAGTTAATTGATCAAATAGAAACTCCCATGATATGGACATAAATTCTGAATCAATCCAATTAAATAAATAAACTGATACAGGAGAACCACATATTCCAACTTCATAAAATGCTATTGTAGCTAATAAAGAAGAAATAGTTAAACAAGTACATGTAATGACATGAGATCCCGTTATACCTATTTTTCTTCCCATAAAACCTGAGACTAAAGAACCTAATAAAGGGAAAATTAAAATTGATAAATACATAAAAAATTTTAAGATCTAATAGAAATATTTCCTCTTAATCTATAAAAAGCTACTAAAATACTTAAACCTATCACTGATTCAGCTCCAGCTATTGATATAATATATATACTTAAAGTTTGACCTATATTATCATCAAATCCAAATGAACTAATTAAAACTAATAAAGTGACAGCAAGTAGCATAATCTCTATAGCAATAATCATTAAGATTATATTTTTTCTATTTAAAATAAATCCTAAAACACCGATTAAAAATAATAATATTGATAGATTCATAAGTGGAATATAAGCTTATTTTCCCTTAAGGACATTTAATAATTCTAATTATTTATTTAAATAATAAAATTATTAATTACTTGATAAATAATTGAAAAAGTAAATTATCTTAATATATAATATTACTTTTTTTTAGTTAAACAAAAGTAATATCTTCTTACTTATTTAACTCTATAATAGAATGGGGGATTAAAAATATAATATATACACACATACAGTACATAATTAATAAATAAAAAGTAAATAACATTATTTAATTATGTGATTTATAATTTAAATTATTCATATAAAACATATATAAGTTATTATAGTTGTTGTTATTTTGCCATATTTTATGTTTAATTAAACAGAGGTGAAGGTAATATAAAATTAAATAAACTAATATTGAATTTGAATAAAAAGAAGAAAAGTAATTAATGTATTTCCATTATTAACATTATAATCCTCCCCAGTAGTATACAGCAATAAATAAGAATAACCAAACTATATCGACAAAATGCCAATATAAAATAGCTGATTCACATCCTTGATGATGAGTATTTGTTAGATGATAATTTATAGTTCTAACTAATTGTACAACAATAAATATAGTTCCAACGATTACATGGATACCATGTAATCCTGTTGAACAGAAGAAAGCACTTCCAAAAACTGAATCTGATATTGAGAAAGTTGAATTAGCATATTCTAAATATTGTAAGAAAGTGAAAAGAACAGCAAATAATACAGTTAATTCTAATCCTATTAAAGTATTTTTTCTGTTACCATTTATTAATGCATGGTGACCATAAGTGACAAAAGCTCCTGAAGAGACTAATAATATTGTATTTAATAAGGGGATAGCAAAAGGATTTAATGGTGTTATTCCTTGAGGTGGCCATACTCCTCCTATTTCAATAGCAGGAACTAAACTAGAATGAAAGAAAGCCCAGAAAATACTTAAGAAGGCAAAAACTTCACTAACAACAAAAAGTATGAATCCAATTTCTAAACCTTTTTTAACTTGTTTTGTATGATGTCCACCTAAAGTAGCTTCATTCCCTACATCTCTAAACCAGAAACTCATACCACCTAAAGTCAATATAAATCCTAATTCTAATATAAGATCACCAGAATAGTAACCTTGCATATACATTACAGCTCCAATAGTTAAATTTAATAAAGCAAAACTTAATACTATAGGCCATGGAGACATTTCTACTAAATGATAAGGGAAAAATTGAAAATTATGTGATTTTATCATAATAAATTAAATTTGGACCAAAATTATAAATTATAAAAAAATAATAACATTCTACGAATATTATACACAGTAATAAATATGAGAAATTTTTTTAATAAATAAAACTTAAATAAGAAATTTATAGAATAAAATTTGAATTTACTTTAATCATTTTAATAAAATATATTATATATACTTAATATAATTAAAATATGAAAATTCACGATAAATACTTTATAAAGTGATTATTTTAAAAAGTAATAATTTAACATACTGATATAAAGTTAATTATTTATTAATTTAATATATAAATATTTTTTAAAAACACATCATATTTATGTTTTTAGTAGATTGCTTAAGAATAATATATATAAAATTATATTATATAATTACTTTTAACATTTGATTAAAATTTGTCTAATTAATAAGGAGGGAGTATAATATACATATGAATATATAATATAAGTTTTATATTATTAAAATTCATTTGATTATTCTGTAGCTATATCTATTAAAGTATTTTCAATTAAACCTATTACAGGAACAATTAACACGAACCATGCAAAATAGAAGAATGTTGATACTTGACCAATAAATACAAAAGGTTCATTAGGATGTTGTGATCCAATCCACATTAAGATGAAGAAATTAAATACAAAGAACCAGAAAGCTACTTTCATAGCTGGTCTAAATTGGCTACCTCTTTGTCTTGATACATCTACAATAGGTAATATTAATAAGATTAATAATGAACCAAACATAGCTAATACTCCTAATAATTTATTAGGTATTGATCTTAATATAGCATAAAACGGTAATAAGTACCATTCTGGTACAATACTTGCAGGAGTGCTCATAGGGTTAGCTTCAATATAGTTATCACTATGTCCTAATAAATTTGGATAATAGAAAACCATTAGGGATAAAGCTAAGAAGAAGAAGAATATAGTAATAAGATCTTTAAACATATAATATGGATGAATTGCATATCTATCACCATTTGAGGATATACCATTAGGATTATTTGATCCGTGTGTGTGAAGAGCAATTAAGTGAGCTAAAGCTAAAGCTGCCAATAAAAATGGTAAGATATAATGTAATGAGAAGAATCTATTTAATGTGGCATTAGATACTGAGAAACCTCCCCAGATTAATTCCACTAAATCTGGACCAAAAACAGGAATAGCACTTAATAAATTAGTAATAACAGTAGCACCCCATAAACTCATTTGACCATAAGGTAATACATAACCTAAGAAAGCAATAGCCATCATTAAGATTAATATAATTACTCCAATTGACCAAACTAATATTCTAGGTGATTTATATGAACCATAATAAATATTTCTTCCAATATGTCCATATACAAATATAAAGAAGAAAGAAGCAACATTAGCATGAATATATCTGATTAACCATCCATTATTAACATCTCTCATAATATGTTCTACACTATTAAAAGCAAAATCTACATGTGGTTGATAATGCATAGCTAAGAAACATCCTGTTAAAATTTGAATGACTAAACAAGTAGCTAACAATGATCCAAAATTCCATAAATATGAAATATTTGAAGGTTGAGGTGAATCTACTACATAAGAATTCATTAATCTTAATAAAGAATGACTTTTAAGTAATCTCATTATAATTTATAATTATATACATATAAATGTAATTATTAAATAAAAAAATATTAGTAATAATTAAATTAGCAGTTATTAAAAATAACTGACTAAAATATAATATTTTTATAATGTATTATATATGATTATAGATTTAAAAATATAATTTGTATTCACTGTAACAATAATTATTCTTTTTTTATAAAGGAATTATATTTAATAATTGTAATATATAAGCCTAAGAAGATTTGAACTTCTACGATTATCTTATCAAGATAACATTCTACCTTTAAATTATAAGCTTTTTGGAGCAAAATAATAAAATGAAGTAATTAATACTAATTTATTATTTAGATATTTATATGAAATATGCAGATATTTAATTAACTTCTTTTAAGAACTTTTTTAATCTCTATATAGAGATTAAAAAGATATAAATTATATATATATAATTGGAGGGATAATTAGATTAATATATGTATATATATATATACTTACATAGTGAGAGAATAATAATAGAAATTAAACAGATTTACTATTAGTTATTTATAACAATTATATAATCTTTAATATAATTAAGAAAAATTAATATTAGTAAGGTGCTATATCAAATGCTACTAATATACTTGGTACTAATATAATAAAGGCTACAGCTATAGGTAATAAGTTAATCCAACATAAAGAAATTAATTGATCATATCTTAATCTAGGTAAAGTTGCTCTGAATAAAACAAATAAGAAACAGAAAATACAAGTTTTTAATCCTAAAATAATAGATTGTAAATTTATAAATGATCCATTAACTATTATTTCTGGTAAATTATATCCACCTAAGAATAATATAGCAGTTATACAACTAAATAAAATAATAGAAGAATATTCAGCTAAGAAGAAAAAGACAAAAGGAACTGAAGAATGTTCAGTGAAGAAACCAGCTACTAATTCAGATTCAGCTTCTTGTAGATCAAATGGTGTTCTACTTGTTTCAGCTAAAATTGAAATAAAATAAAATATGAATACAGGTAATAATGGAACTATAAACCATACTGATTGTTGTACTTCAATAATAGTTGAATAATTAAATGATCCAGCTAATAAAATAATAATTAAAATAGCAGAACTTAAAATTAATTCATATGATATCATAGCAGCAGTTGATCTTAAAGAACCTAAAAAGGCATATTTTGAATTAGCTGACCATCCTGCAAATAATATACCATATACTCCTAATGAAGATAAAGCTAATGTATAAAAGATTCCTAATGAAAAATCAAATAAAGTTAAACCTTGACCAAATGGAATAATCCCCCACCCTAATAAACTAAATATTAAAGTAGACACAGGAGCTAAATAGAATAACACTTTATTAGATTGACTAGGTATAACAGTTTCCTTCAAGATTAATTTTAAAGCATCCGCAAAAGGTTGCATTATTCCGTAATAACCTACTACATTAGGTCCAACTCTTCTTTGGTGTGCTGCTAATTGTTTTCTTTCTATAATTGTCATAAAAGCTATTGATAATAACATAGGTAATATAACAGTTAACACATCAATTAAATTAATTAATATACTAATAATAGTCATTAAATAATTATTTATCATTAAATTATTAATTTTAAATATATTCTCATAATCTACCCTTAATTTATTTCAAATAATAAGAGTAATTGCAATATAAGTATTTATACAAATAATACTACAAACAATACGATCAAAAATCATGATTAAATAAAGTTAATACACATAAGTTTATTAAATTTTGTATTCAATATTTAATCAGTATTATTAATTACACTAATTATAATATAATTAATAATATCCTTATATAAATATTTTTACACTGTGACAATATTTCAAATCTAATTTAGATTAATTTATTTATTCTCTTTTGGACTCGAACCAAAATTAACACTTTAGAAGAATGATGTTCTAACCATTGAACTAAGAAAATATTATTAAATATTAAAGAGTTAAGAAGGAATTGAACCTTTATTTTATTAAACTTTGCAGGTTTACGACAGAACCATCTGTAAACTTAACCCTTAATTAAAAATTGACTAATCTTATAGTATTTTTATTAAAATGAATTTTAATAAAATTAACTACTTTTATAGTATATTTATATATTTTTCTTTAATATAATTTATTTAAAAAGATAAGAGATAAAAGTGTAGAGAAAATTCTCTTTACATTTTTATAAAATGACCATTAATTTAATCTTAGAACAATTACTATATTAAGGAGATAAAACCCTTTCCTATTCTTAGACTACATTAGGTAAAAGTCACTAAAGTGTGTAATAATTTACAAAATCTGTACAGATTTTATTTTAAGTACTTTATTTACAATATTTTATTATTATCCTAAAATAAACCCTAATTATCTCATTTAAAGATAAAATAATGTAATTTATCTTATACTTTATAAAAAATATTAATAGTATTAAATAAAGTAGAGATAGTTCATTAAGAGCCAAATATAGAAGAAATATATATTATATATGCCACAATTAATTCCATTTTATTTTGTAAATCAATTATCTTTTGCTTTATTAGCTATAATTTATTTAATCTTTATAATGTCTAAATCTGTTTTACCTTATTTTACATTACAACAAGTAATAAGAGTGTATATCACAAAATTAGCTAATACTAATAAATAGTTATTTTTAATAAATAACTAAGTAATGGCAAAGTATATGTACTAACCAATATTAAAAATAAACAATTCCCATTTACAGGATCACGTCTATCCTTATATTTATTATGTGTAAATATAATATTATTCATTAAAAACTATCTTTAATATAGCTGAGACCGAGCCTATAGTGAAAACCAATTTTCACCTTATTCTTAATGAATTTTTGTTGAGATATACATATTTAAACCGAAATTTTAAATTAGATATCACGTGTGAACAAGAAAACAAATTAATATTTATCTCCTCCTCCTTTTTATTTCTAGATTTAATTTTATTATGAGAGGTATAACTTAGGTGTGAATATCTAAAATGTTTAATTAGAAATGTAATTAATCTTTAAATAATTTTTAATTTGTTACCTTAACCTAAAATATGTTTTAAACTCACTTAAAAGAGTGAAGTTCTTTTTATCTTAACTTAAAATGGTAGAAGATGAACTGGATTAATCACTCCCTTTGGGTGGGAGAAGAAGCGTGTTCGAGTCGCGCCTACCATATTTGAGATCATATTTTTTTAATTAATAAAATATAAATTAGGATCATATATAATAAAATTATATAATAATATTATATATATATATATATATATATAATATATGGTGTTATGGCAGAGTGGATATTGCGGGGTACTGTTAATACCTTATTCAGAGGTTCAATTCCTCTTAATACCTAAGTACTGTAATTAATAAATAACTAA
>JBBPTC010000099.1:0-14976 GCA_038093955.1 Boletus albobrunnescens
AACCTCAGCCCTGATTGTCAGGCTGCGTTCATCTCCCTGCACCTCACTGAGGGGTCTAGCGCATACCTAGAGGTGAGTACCTCAACACGCACCGGGAATCTTCGCTGACTTGCTGTAGGGAACCTGGGTCTGGAATGCTGACCACGACCTCGATGACCCTAAAGGGCGTCAAACAAGTATATTCACCGGGCGCGGGATACTGTCAGAATCTTTTGGACCTGTGTGGATGATCGGGACTGGTAAGTCGATCGACCTGTCTAAGAATATACAAGTTCTTAATGTTTGTACCAGCGTGTAAGTTTTCTCAACTCCAAAGCTCGACAGCCTGATTTTTTTTTTTTTCAACTCCAGCTGAGCATTGCGCTCTCTATCAATATAATCTACACGGCGCGCAGAATCACTGGATTGGCTTCGCGCAAACCGAGACCGTAAGGCCTTGCCTTTCAGAGTGTGGATGCTGCCTTACCGTGACCGAACTAGCCGTACTATCAACCGGTCCCACCCGCCCCCCAGCCCTACTCTATCAACCCGTCCTACTTTGACCCGGTGTACAATTCTTCAAACCCTATTGCGTGGGCCATGTATGTGGTTGAGTCATGGGGGATTACACTCTTTGGTAAGGTCATTCGTCCGTCCAGGTCGACGATCGCCTTACCGTTCCTCTCAGGTGGTGGCTTCTACAGCTTCTTCCAGGTATGCTCAAACTATCTTACATTCCGGACGTGACTCGATGCTTATTCTCGACGGCAGAACTACACTCAAGGCTGTCTTGCCAACTATACTTGTCAAAACGGGATCCTCAATATTGATGACCAGTCGACGATTATGCTGTACAGCATCTCGACCGTTGGCACGACTTACCAGCTCACGATACAGGAACAAAATATCATCAATGAGAAATACAACCGAGATGGATTCCAGGAGACTTTCACCGCGTGGTCGCGTTGGTGATCTATTTGTCTTTGAAAGTCATCACTAGCGGCATAGAGGGAATGATGGCGGTTTCTTGTGGACAGTGAAAGCCTGGATACATGTACCCATGTCACCTTGCACTCGTTCAACTTGGTCGTTGATTTATCATCGCGGGTGGCTGATTGAAAAGCGTCGTTTGCCAGTAACTTCTTGTGTTCCGACTCTCAGAAAGAGAAGCGAGTCATTTCCGTCTAGCAGCGCAATGCTGCAGGACTTGTCGCATATGGACCGCATTACCCAACTCCAGGACGAGATCCAACGGGTGAGTACAGGCCAACCCGGTCGTCTCAGTCCAAAATGCTCAAATGACGAACCTTTTCCCCTTCGTCCGTCGCGGTCACCGAACGTTGCTCCGCTTGTTCACGGATCCGTGCGCGATCGACACGCCGGGCGTGTGCGCGTGTACGACCGACGGACGCGACACAGCTCCTGATGATCATGTCGAGTAGCATCGCCTACCTGACCTCCCGTTCGACCTTTCTCCAGGTCAGCCCCGAAATACCGATCACGAAATCACGCAATCCGGACAAGTTTGATCCCCCAGAGGTCTTTGAAGGTGGGTCCCGTGTGTCCCGTTCTTGGTTGTTCTGTATTCCGGATCCCATACCGATTGTCCCAACTCTCGTGTCGTCTTGATACCCCCATCCCATCTTTTTTTTCGTCGCCATCGCCATCAACATCACCATCACCATCACCATTCCTACTTGCTTGGTTCACGTTCCGTCACGAGATGCCACAGCGCTGTGCTTACACCATTCCTCCGTCGCCGTCCATCTAGCCAACAAGCGCGAACTCGTCGACGACCTGATCGTCAAGGCGAAACAGATCCAAGTGCTCATTCAATCCCTCCCCGTTCCGGAACCCGAGGAGACTCAGGCAAGTCTCCGCGTGTCCTTGCCATGGTTGACGTGTCGTCTGACGATTTGTTTGTTTCGCCTCTTTTGAACGCGCTGCCACCACCAACCCACGTGGGTCGTCGGGTACAGGCTCACCGCCTCCAAGTGCTGGAAACGGCCATGACAGAAGCAAACGAAGAATACGTTCGAGCAGTCGATCGCGCAAGTTCGTCGTCCTTTTTCTTTTTTCTTTTTTTTATTGTCAATGACGTTCACTCGAACACGCCGTATTAGAGAGATTGCATCGTCAGTATTCGGAACTGTTGCGCTCGTTGTTGGATAATGCGGACGTCGAGGTCGACTTGTCCTCCGTACCGGCTGTACCGAGCTGATGGCGCAAAGGGTTTTTGTTTGTCTTCGACAACGATGGGGGCTATATCGTTGATGGTCTGGTTGGCTGGAACCACTCTTACGCTTCCCCGAGCGGGCAAAATTGATAGTCTTTCATCCTCTGAAGGGCGTTTCCACGACTCAAAGTATAACCTAACGAGTCGTACTATCCCTTGTCTAGTCTTACACGCCCATCCACCGAACCTCACGCGACATAGATAAACTTGTTCATATCTTGATCGTCCCGTCTCAAGTACTCTTGCTCCACCAACCCAACGATCCGCTGTTTGATCACGCTCACCTCGGGCACAAAGTGGTTCTTGACCGCCTCGATCGTCTCCGTCTTGAGCACCTCGTACGTGAGCTCCTTTTTCGCTTTCATGATCCGGACGATCGCAGCGTCGAGGTAATGCTTGCGGTCCGAGTCGATGTGGGATTGCGTGCGTTTTGATTCCTCGGGCTGCAAGGTAAACGTCAACAGGGTACGTATAACGTGCGTGCGATGGAATCAGCCGACGCACCGTATCCTTTGCCTGGATAGAATTGATGTGGACCTTGGCCCTCGGATCCGTAAACTCGGCGTTAAAGTAAAACACGTCGTCGTCGTTGACGTCTTTCCCTACGGGCCGTTTCCGGAGGACCTTTTTGTTGGCACACGCTAGACTCTGAAGGGTCCGTTTGAGCTCAGACTCGTCTGTCGTGTCCGACGTCAGCGTTGGTGGACAAGGAATTCGTGCCTTACCCATCCTGGTAGCCTCTAGGATGGCCCCGTACCCGATCTCCGCCTCCTCGTTGAAAAGGAGCAGCACCACGGCCTGGTACAGACTGACGGTCAAGTCCTTGTTGCCAGATGCGAACCTCGCTTTGATCGTTGCGGTACCAAGGGAGTGGTCCCACTCGAGCTTGTGTCCCTGATGCTTCGCCTTGTAGAAAGTAGCGTAGTGTAGGAGATCGCCGTGCATCTACACAATGTGAGTCGTGAGAAGCAAAAAGGTAGGCGATGCGAACAAGCATACAGAGGGCTGCAGATCGACGTCTTTCTTTCGAGCTGAGAATGGCCATACGCTCCGTTGGAGAACCATCACAGAAAGCTTGTGGGCACTGCTTGTTTCTGGAATTCGGTTATGGAATTCCCTCAATATTTCCCGAGAGAGAGCAAGGTCATTAAACATATGATCTCCCTGCCCGAATTCGGGATCGTATTCTGAAAAAAAAAACGGGCATCGATCACTGAGGAGGGCGCAACAAGGGATAATCACTCACTCTCCTTCAATATCCTCAGTACTCCCTTCTCAAAGTCATCGGATGCACTCTTTTCGAGTAACAGCCTCCTTGCCAAGGCCCTCGTATAAAAGGTCCTAAACACGTCTTTATCATCGGTGAATCTGTACAACCCCAACACCTTCTCCAGCATAGACTCCCATTCTGCGTCAGAGATATTCCGTTGTCCACGACGCATGAGTTTGTCGAGGTGCCGGGCGATGAGTTCCGCAGGCTTGTTTCGGCGAGCTTTAAAACCAGTCGTAAAGGCATCGGTGAGCGCATACGAAAAGGAAGAATTGGAAGCCGAAGTGGAGACAAAAGAGGTTTGAAGTGCGTGGTCCGCAAAGGTCTTGAAAGTGAGGATGCGTTCAACCATGTCGTCTTCGTGTTCCGTGTCTTTGACAATATCGCCAACACTCGCCTAGACACGAGCCAAACTCATCAGAACGATGGATAGATGTGAAGACGAGCGTTACCTGTACGTAGGATTTAAACTCTCTGCAAAGTATACTCAGCCTATCGAGGGCCTCGAACTCTGCAAACATCGAGCGGAGATGGTTGGTACCCTGTGCGCTCATGAGCGGGCCGAGAGCTACATCGCTAAGATACCAGTAACAAGAACACAGGGGAGACGCACGCACCTCCTTTGGCAAGCCAGTCCAGCCTCGTCTCCAACAAACCCCGCCTGCAAGCCTGCACGATGTCCTCGACAGTCCCCCCGATGCCACCACAGACTGCCTCGGCTCTCTCGCGCTCTTCGGTGGTACGTTCTGTAACGTGAACCAGAAATTGCTCTGCGCTGAGGTCGAGTTTCTCAATCTTGGCACTCCCTTCGGCGGTATAAAACGATAACGTTTGTTCGAGAATATAGCGCTCAAATATGACGGCATACACGTCGTGGAGGAGGAGATGAGAAACAAGGTTCTTGATCATGTTGCGGTTGGGGTGAATGGACCTACCATGGGTGAGCGGGGGTAGTAAAGAGAAAGCATGAGGAGCCAACCTCTCAGTTCTCTCCAGATCCAACCATTCCAAAAGGGTTCCGCGAATACTGTCCACCATTTCCGTATCGCTTAGTATTTTCCGCTTGAAAGACAGAAAAGCGAGATCACTAGGAGAGTATATCAGCCATCCCAAAAACACGCAACGGGAACCAGATCGCGAACCGGATATTCTGACGCTTCTTGTCCTTGAGGATGAAAGCACGATCGAGATAGGACATTAAAGATTGCAGGAGGGCCTGAAACGAGCAGAGAGGCGATGTGCACCCTAAAGTGTATCTTGGCTGGCTGATCGAGACGTACCACCTTGTTCTCAAACCACTCGCACACTTGAACGAATTGCGCCAGCCAATCCACGAGGTTGTTCGTTTCCCTGGAACGCCTGAGTTCATGAAGTAGACATGAGTTGCAATAGTCGGTCTCCATGACGAGCATATCGTAGAGCTTTTCGCCCTGTCCCGGGATGCGGACCTGCGAGCAACAGGTGATGTAGATACGCTCGAACGTCGCCGGCAGCACCTCGGATTGGGAACCCTTGGTAAGGAGGGATCGCGTGCAGTGTTTGAGAAGGGCAAAGGGGTTTGGAGATGCTTTGCTAGGTGCAGCACCACCCTTGACGGCGTGCTCACGCGTCAGGACCTGGACCTGTATTCTGATGGGTCCGGTCTTGTCTGCCGATTTCCCTTTGAGATCTCGCGACCTGTATGCAGAGCCAGAGTCAGAGTCACGATCCAAGCGTGGGGTCTTGTGTGGGTGAGATCCCAACCGCTCATGATGATCAGTTGCGTGCTCGACGACACTCGAACGATGGGCGGTGAAGCCCTGGGATGTCTTTGGAAGCGATAAAAGCTTGCTCAGTACGTCCGTCATTGCGGTATGAAGAAAGTGTGGCGTCGCTCGTGACCATAATAATGTATTGAAGCCAATGAGTACTGTACAGCAGTGAATCCACACGTAGCAAAAAATGTAAACGGCCGATGATGAACATAAGTAAGATGAGTGCTCGTTGATTATCAACTAACTTGCAAATCAATATCCGTAAGAGACATGCCATGGTGAGGAGAAGCATAACTCCGAGAACCACATATAGTATGGGATGTGTGCAAAGGAAAAAAAAAAAAAACAAAAAACAAAATGGTGCTTTGACAATGAATCGAACCTGATCAAGACGAGGGGCGTTTGCAGGGCCAGCTGTTTCAACCGTCAGAGCATGACTTCGCGAATCTGCGGATAAAAGGGTTAACCAAGCGCCAGGAGCGCAAAGAAGCCAGGGCCTCTCGGCGATAACGTCAAATTTTACTCACATTCTTACTGACAATGGCACTGATGAACCGTTCCCGTTCGCGTCCGACGAATCAAGGGAGCAATTGCCAAAAAGTCCGAGCATTGAATGGACGGGATGATGGCGAGGGCATCAGAGCAAGAATGGATCCGCAATTACGTGTTGCACCGAGTACCAAAAACATACGGCAACGGAAAGATCAGTAACAGGTACACCGCACAATGAAGAGAAGGAACACAGGTATGGTTTATTGTCCATCGAGATCGAGCAAGGAAGGGGGAGAGAACAAGTTTGTGCCGACAACAACATGGGGCAAGACGTGGTCGAGAGCACAAGGTAACGCAGGCGACGTCCCCAGGATACAGGGACGCGAGATAAAAAAAAATCAAAATAAATTAGATCAGCGCTACGGCTTCAAGATTGGCTCGGAGAACGATGCTATGAAGGAAGAAATTGTCGAGAAAGAGATGGAAAGATGAGCGCACGGTTGCAGAAAGTCAAGGCTGGAGAATAGGGTAAAGCAAAACTAGGACTCACTCTATCGAGCAAATCAGCCAGCTGGTCTTGAAACGTTTTCGAAAGCCGTACGTACCTTCGACAGCAGCCATCACCACCCTGAGCATCGCAGTATCTGTTGCCGTTGTTACACTGGCAACGACTTAGAGACAGTAAGCCAAGACACCTTTTCTCACGTACTGTATGTATATTTCCCGCTCTTTGGATCGGCCAGCCTTTTGTGCGAGTCGCGAAAAACGTTTTCTAAAGTAATCTCGGCCCGCTTTAGCGTCCTTTGCTTCACCTTCAAAGTCCTGAAAGTGACATGAGTCAACGTCACGTTGCAACAGGTTGGGGTCATACTGGAAAAAAGTTCTTAATATCTGAATGCATAATCTTCTTTCGGAATAAATCATCCTTGTTCAGGAATAATATCTGCCACCAACTCGTAAGACTCGAAACGGTGACGGTATATTGCGTAGAGCCACCCACTATTGACGTCTGCTTGAACCACTGGGAATGACATATCGAGTCCCAGATGGTCATCGCATCTTGCATCTGGTTCTTGGAGGCAAGTGAGCATCGAAGGAGACCAGAAACAAATCACCTACAGCATCCCGGTCTTCCACGAGACATTGGTCATAGCCACTGAGGCTGACCAAGAAGAGTATACTGGTCACGTCTTGGAAACAATGTATCCACTTCCTTCTTTCGCTCTTCTGACCACCCACGTCGACCATGAGCATTTCATGTTCCTTGAGCTGAAACGTAGTTTCGGTGATACCGATTGTTCGCGCTCGGCATTGAACGATGTCCTGTTCCGTTGGTTTGTAAGTTTCTTCAAACAGGCGGTCCAAATCCGGGAAGAAGTAGGCTAAGCTATGGATGGTGCTAAACACCCACGATGCGATATGACGAAAGTAGGGGCTCACTTCTCTGGCAAGGCGGCTTCATTCCCTCGCTGGTAGGTTTTCTGAATAGCCCTGTCTTCCCAAAGAGCCTTGAGAGGCTCATAATACATTCTTGGAAATGGCTGATAAGGCTGAGGATCGCGGGCATTCATGATTGTGTCGACATGTGAAAAGTTTTCTTCTGTGACTTCGAGACCCATGTCTTCCATAGCCTCGAATACATAAGCCATGCCTGTAGTCAGGTTGTTGAAAACAAGCTGTCGATAGCTTTCGATTTCTTCGGCGGAAAATGGAACTCGATGTATGAGTCGCATTTGCTGTGGGGATAAGAGGATCAGATTGCGGGGGTGGGTCGATAGGATGATGCGTACCTTGAGAATGGTTGATTTGCCTGAGTCGCCAGAGCCAAGGAGAAGGACCTGTGGCAAGATTAGAAAGCGAATTCAAGGAGCGATCGAGAACGGACCTTGACTTGGGTGGCCAGCTTCGTCTTTGCCTAGAGACGGACGAAGTGAGTAATGGGGATGCAGAGCTAGGGAAGATGGACGGACCTCTCTCAACGTCTTTTCGGCTTCGCGATGTTTGCGCCTATCCTCCTCGGAGACATCTACAAGGCCACTCGAAGAAAAACATACACCCATGGTTGAAGAGAATTTTACAGAAAAGGAGTCAAAAATGGAGCACTAGGCCCCTGGATGGAGGTGGGAGAAGAGAATAGCGAATGATGACACTGACAAGGCAAATCAGAGAGACGGAAAGCGGGCGGATGAAACTGGAAACGAACGGGAATGTGGGTGATACTCTACACTGGGGCTTGTCCACAGAACAAGGCCGAGCGCGAGATCGTGGTGGTACGGGTCAACGTGGGGCCACAGTAAACAGCGGTCAACACGCTGACAACTGCGACGCGATCGTGTTACGGGTCCACGCAAAACCAACCCACGGGAAGGCGTCGAGCTCTAGTTAGTAGCGCGATGGTATCTTGGGTACAAAGCGTCCCTGTCAATACCGGCGCTCCGTAATCACTGGCACCGAAAAAGGCCCACTGACGTCGTAAGACCGCAAGGCGAGTTCGGCAAAGCCAAATAACTCTGTCAGTTTCGCTAGGTTCAACAAGCTGGTCGAGTCGCTCTGTTGCAAGCTTGGATTGACGTCTTGCCATCGCCAGCCATCATCATCTTGCGGGATACTCCGCGAGCCTTGGTCTAAGCCTATCTCTCTCCTACGATCACCACCGCTGACTGTGTCTCCTTCGAGACGGCCATCAAATTGCTTTACGATAGGCAAGCATGAAACTCGGTGGAAGCCAGCCAAGAACAGCTCGTCAGACTGAACGACTCCTCTGCCGCATGTAATCAATCGCGGCCGGGTGAGCCTTTCAGCCGCCGTTGGCAAATCTGAAACGAATTGCCACATATCCACCCCTCTTCGCATATGTACCCCTTGAAGGTTGCGTGTTGCCGAATGTCTGGTACCTCCTTCTAGACTCATTCAACAACGTATGGCCATCTTCCGTAACCCAGCCCATCGCCTATGCGGCTTGAGCGGACAAACAGAACCCACATCGGTGTGTGTGCGATAATCTGCTTCATATCTTCTCCGGTGCGCTTTTTGAATCACATTGAACTTTATGTATCGTGTCATTCTCGGCTAAGCGATTTGGACTAGCCATCGATTTTCTCATAGGTTGGCGGATGGCCGGCACACAAAGAGGCTTGAACCTATATGTGCCGGCCCTCGAGTCCCTGGCCGTGCAGACTTGAAAGTGTGGACTCGGCAAGAGCTGTCAGATTCCAGAGGAATTCTCTATTAGACTCAGGGTATCGTCTCACCCAGGAACAATGACACGTAGAATCACATTAGAATGGCCCACTGGGAATTAGAGACATACCTTTTGATATCTTGCCCAGTAGGCGACTCGGATTCACGTCAGGATAGCACCCATTCAACGATCTCGCTCCAGCCTGGTGAATAACTACTGAGGCTCATGTTTACACAGCCACCACTGTTGGGTCGTCTTGTACGTCCTTTACCTTGACACGATGGGGAAGCAATCTCGCAAACGACAAAAGACCTCCAAGGAAGAAAACCGCCAGCCGCTTGGAAGCTGCACGTTGGCCGATGATACGAACAAGGACGACGAAGAACGACGACTAGAAAGCATGTTGTTCGGCGTTCCCTACGTGCCATCTGAGAAGGGCAGCGGCGCTGATGTAGTCGTCATTTCCGATGTCGAAGATGGAGCTGCAGAGAGGAATACGAGGGAGCTGGAAAACATGCTTGATTCAGACGTGCGTGACCTCTTTCCATGAACGCGCCCGTGTTTGTTGAGACGTGCATGGTCTCAAGCTGTTTTTCATTGACGATGGTACCGGATCTTCGTCGATCAGGGCACCCCATTTAGATGAGGAGCTTTTAAATGAGTCCAGCGAGAATGAAGGTGGGGCCGATATGACAGTAGAGGAAGAACCTCTTCCTCACGAACAAGAAACGTTGGAGGATGCTATCATAACCGAGTTCGGTCAGGAGGCATCTCATGGTGACCCATCCAAAAGTCGCAAGGCACCCGCCTGGGTAGACTCAGACGATATCAACATACAGGTATCCCTCACATCACACACCCGTCTGCGGAAACTTCGCGATGCACCCACCGAAGACACTATCGGCGGGCGCGAATACGAGCGCAGGCTGCGGAGGCAATTCGAACAAATCAACCCGACCCCGGAGTGGGCTACGAGGGCGCGTAAAAAGCTGCATCCCAAGCATCGGCGATCCACGTCCGGGTCAGAGCCGGAGGATGAAGTAGAGGATGTCATCCCAGATCTGCTCGCTTCGACGGGTGGCATATCAGGCTGCAAGAAGCCAAAAACCTTGTCGCCAGGCATCATATCTGTCCACCGTCTACGTGACGCCAACCAGACTGCACCCGCCGAAGGAGAAATAAAATCCCTTCAGTTCCACCCCTCCCCACAGACCCCAGTCCTGCTAACCGCAAGCACGGATAGACGTCTGCGCCTCTTTCACGTACGTCTCGTCTCGTCTCGTCTCGTTCCCCATACCCCGAACCTCGGTTTCTGACCTGCCATCCTCTTCGCTAGGTCGATGGCTTGACCAACCCGCACGCACAAACGCTCCACATCCCCTCCCTCCCGCCGACTAACGCCATGTTCCACCCCGATGGTTCCTCCATCCTGCTCACCGGTCCCCGTCCCTTTTACTATACCTACGACCTCCAATCCGGCACCTCCCATCGTTCGCCGCGCGGCCTGTGGGGAAGCACGGCCGGCCCCAATCAAGGTTCGAGTATGGATATCTGTGCGTTCAACCCCACCGGCGACGTCCTCGCCGTCGCCGGCCGTCACGGACACATCCACCTCGTCGACTGGCGGTCCGGTGCAGCTCAAGTCATTGCCGGCCTCAAGGCCAACGCAGGTATCCGCTCGCTGTGGTGGTCCCGTGGCGATGCAGGCCCGAGCAAGCTACTCAGTCTCACCGAGGACGCCCAGATGTACATCTGGGACGTCGGTCAGCGAAGGTGCGTCAAACGGTGGCAGGACGAGGGGGGTTTTGGGAGCCGCATCGTCGGAGGCGATCCGCGGGGAAAGTACCTCGCCATTGGGTGCGTCGTCCGGTTTCCTTTTGTTTGCGGATGGCGAGATTGACGGCCGTCCCTGTATAGATCCAACATTGGCCTCGTCAACGTGTACAATGCCGATAGCGCGCTGTCGCTCGAAGCTTCCAAGCCAAAACCACTGAAAACGCTGGGCAATCTGACGACCAATATTTCGTGCTTGAGCTACAACCACGACGCGCAGTTGCTCGCGATGGCGAGCAACGTCAAAAAGGACCAGATGCGTTTGGTACGTTGCTTTTTGTCCTTTTTTTTTTTTTTTTTTGGGAACGAACACTCACGTCGAGAATCGGTAGGTCCACCTCCCGTCTCTCACTGCCTTTGGTAATTGGCCGACGACGAGTACCCCCTTGGGCCACGTCACCGCGATAGATTTTTCTACCGGGAGCGAGTACCTCGTGATAGGAAATAATCGGGGACGTGTGTTGTTATACCAACTCAGAGACTACGACGGGCAATAATATTGCATTGTGACCAGAAAAAAAAAAAAAAGGTACAACAAACGCGAGTGACATGCCACGAGCGATACAGGAAAAAATAAACAAAGAACACGAAAGAGGCTGTCAGGCGGGAGAACGGGAGTAACGCGTCAGTAGTTCGGTGTAAGCCTTGGATATCTGGAGATAACCGAGGCGGCGCAGTATTGTAAGCATGTTTCGTCGCCATCGTCGGACGTACCTTTTCCGCCCGCAGTCTCCCGTCCGGAACGAACCGACAGAGAACAGTAGAGCATTCAAACCAGCGTTTCGCATCGTCCGCAAGGGAGGCGCTACACCATCCTTGCTCGTCGTCAGCCGAACCCGAACTGAGGGGACCACACACTGCAAGCATTCCACGCCCGTGTTGTAAGCTGTGCTGAGCAGCCAAAGACGTTCATCCACCGGGTAGAGCTGTCGGCAGTTAGGAGATACAAGCGCAAGATGCCCGTCGGAACGGGACACTTACGGGGTTCCCGTTTTCCACAAGGTTACCGTGCTCTTCCAAGACAGCACTGGCTTGTTCCATGTACTGAATTGCCTTTGATCGGTCGGCCGCAGTGCCTTGCGACAGCAGAATGGTGCATATTGATCGCAGCCACCGTGAAAACTTTTCCAAGGATAAGTGGCTATTCGTCAGGCACGCATGAAGGATGCCCTGTGAAAAATGTGAGTTTCGCCGATCACGAGAGAATGGGTGCAGTACATACTTCAAGGGCTTCGTATAACACTAAAGCGGATGAACAGTGAGCATGTATGAGAAAGCTCGGATAACTGAATTGTTCGTGCCGTTAACTGGACAGGCCTTGTTCTCCCACTGTAGGCGGAGATCAATTCACGCAAGTCAGCTGACCACCAGAAGCCTGACCAAGATATCGCAGAAGGCTTCGAACGTGACGAGGGCTTGGTCGTCCGTGCGCATCGCCTCCTGTGCTTGAGGGTGAGGCTCCATCTCGTTCTCTGCGGCTATGCAACCTACTTTGATAGTGGCCAAAACATAATCCCAATCTTCAAGCCGCGCAGCTGTCTCGACAGCGAAAACACGCAGTACGTGCAAGAAGGAGCGAATCTGCGGTTGACTATCGACAGGCACCTTTGAAAGCACATCTGTGAGTCTGGCCATACAGCCCTTTATTTCCGCCAGAAGCGTTTCCGCGGATTTGTCCTAACAAAACGGTCAACCCACGTGGAGATATCATCAAACAACAACTTACTGTCGGAACATTGTCTTGTGAGATTCGCTCGCGCGACAATATCACTTGATATCTGGTGAGCGGAGGCTGATAAGACTAAGACTAAACAAGGTACAATACCTCGGCCCGAGGTAGCAGCAAAGGACGCATTCGCTATATACAGGTATGCGCTAGGCTCCACCGTGAGGGTTCTGGAGATATATAACTCGAGAAGCTGTTTACGATGAATGCGGATATATAGGCGATCGCGCTCGAAAAGTACCGACCTCCCTTGCGGCATCAAACGCTTCAGATACTTGTTCCCCTTGGTTCTCCCAATTGGAGCAGCCGTCAATGGCGCAATTGTATGCTGTACGCCAAAGCCATGAAATGTCCCGGATCATCATCGTCACATTTTCGTGTTTCACGGACTCCACAAGTGACTTGGCTAAGATGACACGTCATGGTAAGAAAGGTTGTATAGCATGCTCACGAACCATGTTTGAAGTAATTGAGTAAAGTTCTCACAAGGGAACGTCTACCAGGATTTGAACGCCCAAGATAACAAGAAAAGCTTGACAACTTACACGCTTGCCCCAGGCTCTCCGAGGAGTTTGAGAGTGAGCCTGACAATGCATCTTATCAGTGTCATGGACTCCGTCACTGTATCCACGTTCTCGCGGAAATTTAGCGTGTCAAGCAGGTGTATAAGCACAGAGAGTAGCAAGCCCTTCATGTCGGAATCATGTGAAAGTCTACATGCTAGGAGGAGCATTCGCCGATCGAAATCAGGAGCCTCAACCATTTCCCTGACGGCTCTAGTCGCTGATCATCATCAGTATTGGTGAGCCCTAGCGTGAAACGAGGATAACGGTGACAGGTTACCATCATCCTCAAGACCTGAACAATCTATCAATAACCAACATACCACGCTACACGGCACGCCGTTCACGTACCTTGACGAACCGCAATTAAAAACGCTACATAAAGGGTGGTCGCACCGTTTTGGGGACAACGCCTGATCGTGGCCATCGCACGGATATATTCCTTTTGCTGAAGTTGACACATCGCAGCTTTTCGGATGCATTTTGAAAGCGAGGAGGCGCCGAGACCAGAGAAGATGGCGTGAGTGCCACACATGAACCAATCAGCCGCTTCTGCCCAGCGTGATGCTTGATAATGACGGTCGCCGTATTGCCATATCAACTGAAAAGGAAACGTCAAATAACGGCATGGCGAGCGGGGGATGGGACCTACGGTGAGACACACGCTCGCGCCAGGCTGAGTGAGCTCGACATCAGACGCACAGACTTCTAAAGGAGAAAACCAGCGCCGGATCTCTGATCATTAAATCCGTTCGTTCTTAAGATGATGATCGGGGGAAGCTGCTTGCCTTGAAACGTTTCTTCTAGATCTTTCAGCGCTTTTACGTGGTCGTCGCTTTTTGAACAATGAAACAGCAGAAAAATGATGAGCTTCTCGATGGAAGGAATACTTGCAGAGCAAGCTGCTGCTTTGCGCAGACAAGTTCTTGTTGCGGCTGTCACTAGATTGCTGTGGGATAAGATGTGAATCGAAAAGTCAAATGAAGCAGTCGGACCATGACATACTGATGGTGAGAAAGGGTCCGCAATTCTTGGAGGATGCTTTAAGAACAAATGTCAGCAAACGAGATAAAAATGCATGTTCAGGCTAACTCAGTAAGGTCGCTCTCAGAAAAGGTCATGTTATCGATTATTGACCCAAGAACTAATGATGGCACGTAATTAATTTTGTAATGCACCACCGCATCAGCTAAAGAGGGACGCACATAACAGGGAAGATTGACTCACCGCGAAGGAGACTGTTATCTCCCGCTTTGCGCCGCTTCACCACAGCCAACTTCATCCAGCGGAGTTGCTGTAGCTCGGAGCTTGCCTGAGGATAACGTGTGAAATCCACGGATGGGGCGTTGCGGGAAATTGCTCCCTTACAGGTTCTACTATGGAAGGATTCATGGTTGCAATGACTTCTTCAAGCGCAGCCTCCGCGCGTACCAAATTCTCCGGGTCTTGTGATGACGCCAGGAAGTATCCACGAGCTAAAGAAACGAGCCGGCAGGTGATAGGTTATAGTAGGTTCTACATTCAGTCATATCCACATCTTACCCAAGCTCCTGAGAACGGATCGCTGGGCAAAATGCTTCAGTATCCAGGACCCTTAATCGGGGGACGGACCTTGAGCTCCAATAACTCGGGCGTGGCCGAACACTCTAACGGTTCGATTACTTGGAAGGCTTTTTTCAGCCATCGCAAGGCATCGTGCGCTTTGTCTCCTTCCGCAAGTGGTTTCCCGCTCTGGGTACAGGCACGTAAAATCGATTTACCGATGTCAAGCAACTTGGCCACCAACACCTCTCGCTAGGAGCAACGGTGACAAGTACGCATGGAGAGGAAGATACAGTACGCTTACGTCACGGGTGGAGAGCAACGCTAGCTGTCGATTGTTTTCTGTACGCGAAGAATGAGCCATGCCATTTGACAATTTGATCGTATAGGGGTCGGACCA
>JBBPTC010000100.1:10439-25485 GCA_038093955.1 Boletus albobrunnescens
TAACTCTTGAGTTTCCTCACCCCCTTGGATTTTGGTGCAGAACTCTGCCACGAGGACAGCTCTTATGGATCACTACCCCCGTTCTCAGCGAAACACCTCGTATTCACTAATCACAGTCCAAGCATGACCGCCAGCCTATAAACCATCCCGTATGGATCTAAATGGCACTTCTGACGCAAAAAGTAAATGATGACCTGGGTTCCAACGGTTTTCACAAACGAAAACGGTGCGGGAGCTTGCGCCACGCTGCCTCCCTTCAGCTCGGGAGCTTATGGTGGCGGGTCGGTCCGGCTGTCTTCACAAGCTTCACAGATTTCACAGACGCGGCGGCTCGGCAGCTCGGGCGCAGGCAGCACGGTGTAAGAGATCGATATCTGGCCCACTGGCGCGGCAATCGCCGATCACTATTCTCCCTGCACGCCATCCATTGGCACAATGGCACGTACTGTATATATATAAGGGCGGCTGCTCGAGCCCTTCTCCACCCCTTCACACGTGCCTCCTAGTGTTGGCACCGTGGGTGTCCTTCCACCTTTTTTTTAGCGTGCTTAACCGCTACCCTCCTACTGTCCCCGTTACACTTCTCCATACCGTTTTCGCTACCTGCCAGCCCGCTTATTTGCGTGCCGCTATTCCCGCCACTCTACCTTCTGTCCGTTCCCCGCTCTGCCCGTTATCTCCCCCTCCTTCTCTCAAATTGCGACGCCAAAAGACACATGCATACGCCAGAACGCAGGTGTCTCGCTTCACCCATTTCCGAAAGTAGCTCATCTGCTTCGGATTCACCCCGCTGTCATTAGAGACCCAAGACTGGTAAGGCCCGTTTCGAACAGACCTCCAGTAATAAGGCACCCATCCTCACGCCTGGGGACCTCTCACCGGAAGAAATACAAAAGTGGGAAACCGGTTGTCGTCAATACTTCAGGGTCAAGAACGTTTCGGTGGAGAACCAGGTTAGTCACGTCGCTTGGAACTTGCAAGACCTTCGCGTCCGGAACTGGTACGCGACCAAAGCAGACCGCCTCAATCCCCTCCCCTTTGATGATTTCATGAAGGAAGTTTGTAAGACTTGGCTTCCGTCCGATTGGGAGTTTACCACACGCCAACGGATGTTGCGTTCCTTTCAACACTCCAAACCCTTTTGCAAATGGGCAGTCGAGGTACAGAATTTAAACAGGATTCTACGTAACACGACGTCCCATCTTGATAACGCCGCCCTTCGTTTCCACCTCGAGGCGCGCATGCATCCTGATCTCCAAGAAAAAAGTGTCGGTGGGCTACGCTTCCAGCTGATGCAGAACTTCGAACGTGGATCGAAAAAGTATGCCTGCTAGACGAAGAACGTAAACACGAGACTCGGCGCTGCCGACAACTCGTGGAATCCATGTTACGTGACATGCCTCGTGCCCATAATAGGACCTCTTCTTCTACCTTTGCCCGCTTGCCTCCCCTCACTCTGGAAGAACGACGGCTCTTGATGGACAATGATGGTTGCTTCAAGTTCCGCACACCGTTTGTGGGGCACAGAGCCAATGCCTGCCCCAACGGCTTCCCTGAAGCAGCGTCTTACAAGCGTCTCACAAGCGAGGAGGTCGCACGACGATGGAACAGGATGGCCGTTTGCCCCTCTGCTCCCTCGTCTATCATTGTCTCTTCATCCCAACGTGTCAAGCCCATCAGCGTTGGAGATGGTACAGATTCTGAAACCGAGTGCGTGGCCCCCGTTTTCTGTTCCCCACTCATGTCTCGTTGACCATGGTTCACCACTAGTTCTGATTGACCGTGTGCGTTACTGGGGTAGAAAGGACCTCTTTTCTTTGACTGAACATGTCCATACGTCTTGTTCATGTATGAGTGCGTCTGTATGTGCACTTCTTCCTTTCTCGTAACCCAGTTCTTGTAGATCACGAGCTTTGTAGATGACTTGAATGACAACCCACTTGAAGACTACCTCTAACACGTGCAACGTCTTCATCGACAAGTTGTTACAGAGCTCAACGACATTCTACCTGAGCCCAAAGAAAGAAATTACTGATGAGCCCTCGCTGTAATACAGATCGTTTCGAAGCAAACGCGACGCGAGCAGATCAATTGGCAATCAGAACAGATAGTGGTAGACTTTTTACGCGTCGGTGTTCTTGGAGGCAGACGGGTCCTTGAATGCCTCGGGAACAGGATCGTTGCACTCGTCGAGATCGCTGTCGCTCTCATAGCCGTATTCGTCGATCCCAACGTGGCTCGGGACGTCATGGTCACCTGCGAGGTCGACCAACGACGCATCGGACGGATGAACATCCGAGCTGAACACTGGGCCCAGCAACCGAGCCCGACGGACGAACGATCGATGAGCACCACCACCCCCCACCCCCCACGTCCATTCCGTTACACCGAAGACGACGACGTACGGTTCAAAAAAGTAGGGCAAACTCTGGGCTAGAAGCGCATTGTTGGCGCATAGGACGTGCGGGTTCAGGATACGACTTGGGGGGCACGAGATCTTGCCGAATAGAGGTGGAACTGGGTGTTGATCGAGATATGATATCGAAACGGACGTCCGTGTCCAAAAACGTTGTTGTGACCCCAAAACCAAAAGAGACTGGACGGACGAATGCACCGACGCGTCGCGCTGTGATCCAACGACGTAGTAGGGAATGGGGAATGGGACAACCCACGCATCGCAGTGTTTTTTTTTTTTTGGCCAGCTGGTGCCAGACACGCCTACGTGTTTAGCGACCTAATAGACCCGGATGTCCATGATGATCGATACGTGCGATCACCTTCGTGGGGGAAGAGAGCAGGCAGGTTCAGGCAAAACCGTACTGCATGTCCAACCCCATCGCCACAATATCATCCATCGATCGATTCAAGACTCGGAACCAGCTAAACTGCATCACACACAAACGCTGCTCTAAAAAGTCATCATGATTAATATATCAACTAAAAGCTACACGGGGAGGGAGAGAGAGTCGAGACGGAATGACAACACACCGACTGACGAGTAAGGCTACATCTGGAGAAACGTGCATGAACGGAAAACAAGTGGATGAATCCAAAGAAAGAAAAAAAGGAAAAAAAAAAAAGAAGGGGGGGGGGAAAGAAAGGAAAGAAATCGTGTCAGAATACAACGAGGTAATGCACACGCAAAGCGCACGAGGGATGATACAGCGGTATAACAAAACGAGCGAGAACCATTTCCGAGGGTATCAAATGTGTCGTGTTCAAACCGTCGTAGGCTGTGCCAGCCGTGAGAGCTGATGTCGTGAGACCTATTTAAAACGCTGCCATGCCGTCGAACAGCATATCGAATGCTGGGAGGGACATCTGTTGATCAGCACAGGTGTCCACGCCAGCGACGGCGGGTGTGCCCAGATACTGGGTTGCCAGGGAGATATGGCCGGGTGTGACCTTGCCCTCGGGCACTTGGCAAGAAGCGATGTCGTTCCAGACATCAAACGTGGCACCTGCAGGGACATGGTGCGGCCGTGGTGCTATGATGGGGAGACTAAGATCTGATCGGGCTGGAGAACCACTGTAGGACGACGAAGGGGCAGAGTTGGGAATATCCATGTGCATGATCCAAGAGGCAGTGCTGCCTGCAAGACCGTTCGTCTGGTCGAGGTCCAAATGAGAGGCAGTGAGACAATCCAAGTCCAAAGAGAGCGACAAGTCTTGGGCTGAAATGTGGTCCATCGGTGCAATATCGTAAGAAGGGGGCGACCCAGAGGCAGCTGCGTGTGGTGGGACGTTGGAAAAGATGTCGTTGAAGGTCTGAGGGGGCAGCATGAGCATGAAAAGCATGAAAAGCGAGCGAGGATACACACCATTGCAGGAGGCTCCCCAGATCCTGCCGAGAAACCAAAGTTGGAGTTCAAAAAGGTCTGCTCGAACAGGCTTGTGTTGACCTCGGGAAGAGGGGATTCATCGCTCTGGAGAGAGGACTGAGAGGGAGAGTAAAAGCCCTGTGCGGGGAGAGAGGGGAACATGGGGATATCGTCGACACCCCACGAGGTGCGACCGAAATGAGGCAAAGCACTCGAAGGCCGACGCTGACCAATGAGCATACGGGCACTGCGCGAGATGTTGCTGACGGGCGAGGCTGAGCGAGACGACTGGACAAAGAAGGGGACGGAAGGAAGGGCGATCGGGTGGAAACGCGAGTCAGGGAGAGGGACAGAAGAGGGACGACGAGGAGGATAAAAGGGCTGCAGAGCGGGAGCAATCTTTTTCTCGTCGAGCTTGCGAATGGCAGCGGCAAGCTGATCGCCCTTGATCCCTTCGAGTAACAGTTGGGCGACTTCCTCGCAGCGCTGCTCGTCCTCGGGTGTCGGGGGAGCCTTGGCCTTTTTCCTGTCCTTGTTCTTGTTGTGGACGGGCCTAAAACGGTAGCCAGGGTATCTCTTGGAGTGGGCTTCCTTCTCCTGCTTGGCCTTTATCTCCCAGATGCGCTTTTCCTCGAGAGGGAGGGCACGCCAGCAGTTGCCGATGATCTTTGAGAGAGAGCCGTGGTTGGTCTCGATCGAACCAGGGACATGTTTTTGGCGAACAAAGTTGGCGCGGAAGAGCATGAAGGCGTTGGGGGGGCGTGGGATGTAACCAAGCGACCGGCGCTTGCCAGGTGGAGCACGTCGCTTTGGGGCAGGGTCGAGTGGTTGCTCCGAGGGCGGGAACAGCTGTGCATCTGGGGGCAAGGACGGGTCATCTGGGGAGTCGAGGACAAGATCCGTCTCTTTGTAGGTGGTGGGAGTGACGGTGGGGGCAAAGGTGACAGAACGTGGAGACGGCGAGGCACCATAAATGCCAGGCTTGATGAGGTCGGCTGCATGGTTGGTTAGGTTGTTAGAGTGAGTGTAGAAGAAAAAGTAGAGACGGGGGCTTACACGGACGACGGCCAATCGAGTAGCGACCAAGGACCATCTGGGGAGAGAACAATAAGACAAAGGGCGTTTATTGTCTCCGCCTGTTTATAAACGCGCTCACCCCCCGTCGCCGCTTTCGGTCACTCGTTTGTATCCCGAAAGAGACAGTCGTTTATCATTTCCTTTTATGGCTGTCCTTGTATCCGCCAACGCCATCAAGCAATGATATCCTCGACCCAATCCAAGTACTTGATCCGAGCTTGCGACACGCCACGCATTTGATTGGCGCTCGCGTACTCGCCGTAAAAAAAGAAAAAAGAGAGACTGGTCTGATCCCCGTCTGTGTTTTATTTTATTTTATTTTTTAAGCTCTTTTAGCCATATGCATATGCCTCTTGCTGTCAATCACGGAACACGCGCATCCTAGAGAATGACCCGTTCAATTGCTATCCATTCATCTCATCCAACGGCGATCATGAACCCATTACAGAACGCGTTTCGTCCTGAAACCGAGGACAACGCGGCAGCCCGCATGGCCGCACCAGGTCCGCGTCACACGTCGCGGGTGCGTATCCAGTCAGTTGCGTTTCGTCATCGTGTGAGATCACATGGCCGCTCTCTCACCACGCGGTGCGAGGCCACTTGCGACGCTCGCGCGCCCCCTCCTCTGGGCCTCTGCATTGCTCCAATGGACGGGTAGGTGGATGTTCCCAGTTCCCGTGCGAGGGGAGTCATTCACGCATGTATGTATGTACCGTACCTGTGCACATCATCTTCACGCGTTCACGTTCGAGAGATCACTTGCGTAATACCGGGCCCATTCAACGCCCGTATACATCCGACATGCCGCACCCGCATCGGAAAGAGATGCCAACTGTGTCAGCCCTCACCAAGCCCTCGTACGACGTGACGCGGCAGTGTCGTGCAGTAGTAGTGTACGTCTGTGAATACACACACCTCATGCCCCCTCAGCAAGCTGTGTCGGTCAAACGGCACGTCCTGTTCCAATTTTGCAAACACACACGTCTCAGTGCACGAGATAGCCACCCTGCCTCGGCTGTTTCCTGCACGTCAGTATCCCGCACGCCGACACGACACGACACGACACGCACCCTCACTTCCTCGCCCGTCTTCCTGATCCAAACGGCCGGTCGCTCCGCCGTCTTGGCCCCCTCCTCCCCATCGTCCCACGTATAGCTCACCCCGACCGCCAGACGCGTCCCGTCCGTGTTGAACGCAATCGACGGAATCGCCACCGCGTACTTGGGGTACTGTCGCAGCCGCTTCTTCACCTTGTGATCCCAAATCGACACCGTCCCGTCCGACCCTGCAGACGCAAACGTATTATACCTGTCCAAAGCAAACACGTCAACGTCGTCCAACGCAAAAATAAATAATAAATAAATGAACCAACACGGGGTGGAACGCGAGCGCGTTGACCGGCCAGACGTGGTCGACGTCGTCCATCGTCTGCCGGTGACACTTGAACGCATACTTTTTCTCCTGCGCTTCTTGGCTCGGATCAAAGTACTCGACCCCGATCCGTCCCTCGACCGAACCGATCGCATACCCTGGCAACAACAACATCGATCGCGTCTCGCGCACGTCCGGCACCAAAAAACGACTCACCCTGTCCGTCCGCCATACACGCCAAACTCCGCGTCATAAACTTCAAACTGCTCTCCCGCGTCTGCGCAGGCTCGCTCATCTTGCGCACGTCGTAAATGTGGAACAGCCGGCTCGCCATGGCCACCACGAGCGTGTGGTTGACCACGTCCATGTGGTACACGCGCTCAGGCAAGGCGTGCGACGACACCTCGGCCGTCTCTGCGCGCGGGTCCCAAAACCGGAGCGACTGGTCCCAAGAGCCGGTGATGAGCACGTCTGCACGTCGTCGCCCGTCAGCCACGACAACGGCAACGCAGAGAGAGAACCACGCACGTCGTTCGCGCACATGGTTGATCGCCGACACGGCGTTTTCGTGTTTACCCAGGTACGTCACCTTGTCGGTCGCCAGATCCAGTCTCGTCGACGTGAGCTTCACGCAAAGAGCGAAACGAGAACGGGAAAGACGTACTCGCGGACGCCCGTGTCCAACCCACCGCTATACGCGTGCGTCGCGTCCCCAAACGTGCATGCAAGCACTGCCGCGCGGTGGTCGAATTTCGCTTTTTGCTCGTTGGCCGTGACGTCGTAGAGACGGACCGTCTACACGCCACCGTCAACATACGACGTCGTCGATGGAAACTCACTTTGGGCATACCGTGTCCCAGGAGGAGACCAGCAGGTGATCTGGGTTCGTGGGCGAGAACCGTACTTGAGCGACGCTGTCAAAGGGGGGTGAGGACAGCTCGAAATGATCTTTTTGGACGTCATTAGACATGCATTCCTCGTCGTGTATCATAGGATGGAACTTGCCTGCCATGGTCGATAATGAAGATGATGAATGTGGAGCGACAAGAAACAAGGTCGCCAGGCTTGACCCACGTGACCTCCATGAGCCCTTGTCCTGCGTTGCACCAGCAACACGTCGCGAGGACCAAGAAAATGTCTATTTCAGCTACCTTGATTTCGTTCGTTCCCCGTCCTCGTCTAGCTCACACTACGCCATCTGCGTGTCTCCAAAGATATGCATTCTGCTGCGCAACCTCGATACGTACAGTGAGTACCGCAATAAGGGATAAAAAGTTACAACAACAGGGTATCTTCGTGACAATGCAAAGAGTGGTGTGTATGCGAGCGCGTACGTGAAATCGTCAACTCGGGGCATCATAAGCAAAAAAAAAAAGATGGTGGGCGGGTAACGCACGGTAAGAGAGAGCAGGAGTCGAACGTGCACATAACTGTCATCGGCAATCGGGGGGAATGCGTAAAGTGAGTATGGGGTTATGCACACTGAAAATATCACTACAACTAATCCAACAATGGGTTTATCCACAAGCGCATTTAAAAGAAAAAAAGAGAGAACAGAAAAAGAAATGGGTGAGTGGCAGCAGCGCGTGGGTATTGTGGATGCAGTGGGCTGAAAGGTGTTGTACAGAATGGAGTCCGTGATGTGCGCAAAAGTGTCCAGGAAGGAGCCAATGGACGCCCAGCATACATTGGTCGAGAGGTCTAATACCCGTGGTGCGCCGCGAGCATGCTTTCAAAGTTGAAGAGTTGCTCAAAAGCGTCTTGGTTCTGCGAATCGGTCGAGTATTGGCTCGCTTCTACCACCATAGGATCGTAGGGGCCAGGCGTGTATCCAATATTCAACGTCCCAGGTGGTGCCGGGCTCAAGATGTCGTTGCCACACCCAGGAAGACCAATCTCGACCGGTGGAATGGCACCCATGTCGAATTCGTCGCCCGCAAGCATCTGAGTGTGGCTTCCCCATGGTCCGGCCGCTTCCCACGAGCACGTCGAGAAGCCAAACTGGACATCCAAAGGCGCTCCGCAGAAAGACCCAGGCTCGGCCTCTGAGCTTAACGGGTCGCATGGTGTAAGAGGGTATACCAAGTCGGTTGAGATGCAGTTCACGGGAGAGAATGTCGACGACGCAGGTGACGATGGTCCGGATCCTGAACTGACCGAGGACGCAGGCGATCCCATCTGGTGCACTTGGTCCACCGACATGTCGTTTGATATCGACAGACGAGGCATTCCTGGGTAAAGACCATGGGCCTTTCGAAAGCGATGAGGGGACGGTCCGTTCAAAGCATCAAGCGACTTACATCTGGGAACACTTCCGACGGGGAATATTGGTGCTGGGGCATGGCAGTATTCGAAGCCACGAAATCGAACCGAGAAGACGAACTTGATCCGTGATCCGGATGCGATGCCCTCCGATTGATTATCGGCACCATTGATGGTGACGTAGGGCATGAGGGCATGTAAACTGACGGAATCTGGATGGTCTGGCGAGGCGGCGGCGTAGGAGCCGAAGACGAACGACCGTGGCTTTTGCCGACCGCAGGCGCGCACAGGGAAAGGACGAACGAAATGCTGGTTTCCGAGTCGCCTTCTTCGCCACGCTTCCCCTTCTTTCCCTTCCGGTCCTTGGTTCTCTGGGGACGATAGACGTAATTGGGGTACATCTGTTCGTGCTCCCTCTTCTTTTCCTTTGCTAGCTCCTCCCAATACAGACGCTCCTCGGGAGAAAGGGCCTTCCATTGTTGGCTGATCGTTTTGGAGAGATCGGCCTGGCGCTGCTTCTTGGCTGGTCCATCGGCTACTGCTGCTTCCTCTTGGGCAGCTTGACGGTCTTCGCAGCATTTTCTGCGGAATAGGATGAACGCGTTTTCGGGACGCTTGATATAATCTTCGTCGCCCTTTTTAGGTCTGCGTTCGAGATCGCTGCATACGGACGACTTGCGTCGTTTGTGCGATGATGATGGCGATGCGGGGAACGTGGAGAGTGAGGTCGTAGGTGGCGTTGTCGAGAAGATGGAGGTGCATGAAGACGTTGTGGACGATGTTTTTGGAGGTGAGATGGATGAAACGAGCGTGGACTTTGGGGGAGTGAGCGTGAGCTTCCGGAGATCTGGCTCAAATGGGGAGGACGTTGGGGACGAGTAAGGACTGGTTTCGGTTTGGTTGAAAGGGAAAGAGATGGCGCGCGGCGTCGGGGAAACTATTGCCAAGGATGGCGGTTGGATGGTGTCCGTAATCACCTCAAGTGCTGTGGGCGGTGAGTGCTTAGACGCGGATCCACGGCGACGATGGGGCGATAGGACTCACATTGAGAAGGGGTATCGCGAGTGCGAAGAGCAGGCATGATTGTTCAGGGTCTCGAGGACGAGGAACAATATTGGCTGCTAGGTGAGCAAACTCGTTCGGGTAAGGGGAATAATGGGGGGAGGGAAAGAGATGATGGGGCAGGGGGTCCGAATAATAGGTTTCGCTGACGGAACGAGGCTACTAACTGATGTCGTTGTCACAGGCGCGATCGCGAAGACAATAGGGCGAGTGGGGCACGAAAAAAGCGAAAGACAATACGGACTACTCGTTATATACGATGAACCAACATGCACCTCGAAATTGCGATGAACTTAAACCTTGCGGGGGAGTGAGGCCAGGGGCGAGATACCTGATTCGGGTGAGAAGACCCGATTGGTGAGACAATGAAGGCCAGCGGAAGATGACGCTTACCAAATCGTCAGCCGTGCTTTGTCCTATGAGACCAATTTCGTGTCCATTCCGTGTACAAATACCGTACAAACAATTTTCTTATTGTCTTTTCTCGCCGTTTTCAATCTTCCTCGGCCGGCGAATTCCTAAGATGTCCCCCCCCAATTTCGCTAAAAATTCCGTATATATATATATGTATATATATAAATATTTTCCCTCCTCCTTATCTGCAAATTCAGATCGTGACTCGTTAACCTTGTCCCACGTAATATCTTCCATTGCCCTCATCAACTTCCCGCGGCACGACAACCCGCTCAACCCAGACCAGTCTCCGCCGAGTCCCGCTAGCTTGGTTCACTCTCCTCTGGTTCCTTCCGAGTCACTGATCTGCGTGGTGAATGCCACCAAATAGTCGCACAGTCCTTGCCAGAGCGGCACAGCCAGTCCCCCCATTCAACTTTCCTTTTAAGGAAATTCTGACCCAGCTGACCGTCTCTCCTCTCAACACGTAGCGGCATCTCGAACGAGCCGCCACCACCCTGTCTCGTCTGGACCCTCCCTCACAGTGGCTGTGGAGGGCCAAGGCGCCGTGATTTACCTTTGTGTGACCATCCTTATCGCACGCCAGCTAGGTCCGTCTGAGAGGTTCATCTTTTTGTGCTGTGTGCCCCAGCATCATCCTTCCATCCGATATCCACCCGGCTCTTCACTCGCCGTCACTGTGCGCTGCGCTGTCGGTAATGACCCGGGTAATCGACGTCATCAGGGGGGCCGCAACAGCACCTCTAGCGGACTCCACTGGGTTTCATATCGCCAACGACTGATTGTCACGCCATCTTTTTCCTCCTATCCTTCATACCCGTCATACCCGGGTCTTGCGCGTGTTTGCGTCGTATTGTGACTTGGGGACGGGAAAAAAAAAAAAAAAAAGAAAAGAAAAAGGGGCAGGTTCCGTGGATGCTCAAGGGAAGAGCGCGGGCCCGTCGTTCCACGCAAAACACGTGCTGAGCGTTTTACAGCCGCGGACTCTTTTTCTCTTTCTCTTTCTCTCTCTCTTCCCTTTTCTTTTTCTTTTACCCGTTTCACTTTTTTTTTTTTCCAGACGGCATCACGCGCTCTCTAGAGAAAACACACACGACGGGGTGTGGGAGAAACATGCGCCTTCGTTGGTCTGATCTCGTAAAACGGGGCTAACAGCAAGGTGCGTCCCTGTCGACAGGCCCAAATGTCCAGAGACAGCGCTCCATTTTTCCCCTCCCCTCCCCCCAACTCCCAATGATATAAAGTCTATTAGACGTGCCGTCATGCCTTGGTGCTTGATCCAAGCGCGCCCGGGGTCAATACACTGCATGTCTTGCAGGTCGTACGCCTGCTCGCGTGGGTCTCCTGGAAACGAGTTGGAGTGGCATTCGACGGATCATGATCGACTTGACATTGACACTCTTTGGCATGTCAGGTCCAGGGACAGACTGAAGCCGGCGGAACTTGTCTGCTACTTGTCCTCTCATATGTGGCCCTCATCATTGCAGGTGAGAGGACGAACAACACGGACCGTGAATTCATGACAGGGGTGCGTCATCTCTCGTAGCATAGCATATGCGTCGGGTTGGAAAGACTCATCAATCATTTCCTGACAAGTGCCCCGATGGACCCATTGAGATCAAACGCGATCGCGTACGTTATTATGGTACAGCTTTGTCAATATTGGGCGCTCCTGTCTCTCCGGGACATGAGGGTATGATCTGGTCAACGCAACAATCAAATGAACGTCCAGCTGGAGAGAAGACTGTTCAGCAGGCCTGACCGACGACGTCGACGCTCCTATCCGAGTCACGGTACGTTATAGCCCTAGCGTCGCTTGAATCGTCTGGTCCGCTCCGGTTTGGGAAACGTTGAGAGAAACGCACCCTCTACGCACTACCGTCCCGACGTGGCATTCCCCCAACCGTCGATTTGAAAGCCGTACACGAGTTCGGATGTGATAAATGAAGGCGGCGAGCGGCTGCTTTGCCCTATTTGCCAGGAGCGTGACGACTTTTGGTGCATCTCTGAATGCCACGCCACGAGGCCCCCTTCAAATGCCATGGCCTCCTAGACCTCGGATTTGGCCACCTCGCAACGACATTTCAATGCGAGGTTAGGATAGGACACCGTTTATCGGGGAGGCGCCATCCCTGGCAGGCCGCATGTCGAGTGACGTGGCTTCCGAATATGGACACCACGAGGCGATAGTACGCATCAACCGGTCGAATTCGTTCTGGGGAAGGCCATCGCGATTCCTCGGAAAATTTTGCTATTGAATGGCCCTCGCCAAACGGGTGCAGTGGGGGGGGGAGGCAAGGAAAAAAGGCGGTCTACCTGCGGTCGTTTCCTGACACGTGGCGCAGCACCTACCCGCATACTCCGTATCTGAGATAGCTTGATCGCTGCCTGTGCGCGGTGTACAAGAGTCACACCATAGGCGCTGTGCACGAGGACGTGGCAATACGAGAACAATGAGGAAGCAAAATGCCCCGTAGTAGCGATCGTGATGCGGCCACGATCAGCGCACGCCTACAGAGGAGAGTCAATCGCTTCTCCCGTCTGTTCGGCGATAACGTGTCTGTTGCGTGGACACGCTTGCTCCTTTGGGTCGTAGTCTATCACATTCTGGGTGCCTCGTGTCGGCTCTCTTCCGTCGCGGGCAGCCATGACCCGGTACAGTGGAAATGAGCCCACGTCGCAGGCAGCCAAGGGTGAGATGACGACTTCTCAACCGGGCATTGACTCGAGAGTTGGTGCCGTGGCAACCCGAAAATCCGTGCTTGGCGCAGTTCTTGGCTCCTTTCTGGGGTATCGTTCGAAAGTGACTAAACATCTGGCACACTATCGAGCTGCAAGTGAGATAATAATGCGTAGCGTAGCGTCACATCTCGATGCTGAGCGTATCGAACACTACTTGACCGATCAGACATAGCGGACCGACGGAAGAGCATCTATAATTAACATACCGTCTTATAATCACATTACATCCCGATCCAATGCAAGCTGTATACCTAGTGATGCGCCCGAGCGTGGAAGAACGGATAGTCAAAATCAGCCAACAATGGGGCCGGCCATTCAAGCACGATATAGGCATGTGAGCTATCACCGCTCGGTCGGCGGGGTGAACAGCCCGATCCCGATTGCGATTGGAATTTTCCAACGGTGAGCGCGAGAACACGGTGGGAGAATGGTGTCTGCGAGGTGATCCTATGGGTCCAGCGCACGAGTCAAGTCCTCTTCGGGTCGGCAGCGGCCGTTCATCTCCCACAAAAAAAAGGTGAACTGGGCACGAGGCGGGCGCGATTAACAAATGAATCGCTTCTCTGTTATCAGATGGGCGATATGACTCAATACCTCGTGAGCCATCATCATACGTGTGCCCCTCTACAGATCCAAGATAACTCCACCCGAACGCTGAGAACAAGCTCGTTTGGGCATTTCGATAGTGACAGTATCGGTTAGCGACCTACGGTTTCGAGCCATACGTTCTTTCAAGTCAGTATTCGGAAATCGTTTGAGAGGTATGACTTCATGAGCCGGATGCAGACTGCCGGCGCAGTTCCCACCTGGAACGAAAAAAATCAGATTGGCAAGTGAACGTTTGAACCGACCACGTGATCTCGGCGTGAAAGGAACAAATTGGACGGATCGACCCGCGCCAAAACGAGCGAGTCACCTAGGAGCCCAGTCCAGCCAACAGGCATTCTAATTTCCATCAGCCACGTAAGGAGCAATCGGTTGGTGCGAGCTAAGCCGAGTCATACTGTATGGGAAAGACAACGATAGACCAGCTCCTAGGAAGCATACGTTAGCAAACAACACGGAAACTCAGTCGCGATAGGAATGCAAGTGATGCGACCATTCCGCGCGTGGAAAACCACCACTTTAACCCTATGGAGCGAACAATGCAAGATTTGGTAGATTCAAAGGGGCGGGAAGCTGAGATTCGTAACGCGTCTGGCAGGGCGATTCGGATAACTTACCGTCACGGGCATGTTACGCCTGCTACGACTGTCCCACCTCCGCGAGGAGCGGTACTACGGAACCCGCTCCGCAGCAACATGATAGATTATGACACGGGGAATCGCGAGCGCGGAATGGAGCCAAACTCACCTCGCGTGTCGAGCTCAATCTCGTCAAGTACTTCCATAGAATGCAAGTTCAATGTCGCCTTCACTTTGCAAATATCGCTCAACCATATGATTCATACCGCTAGTATCGCACGCTATGAGAGAGGGGATAAGTTCTCTGGCAAGTCCTACTTTTGATCCGGCCGAACCTTTCTCGGCCCGCGGGGGGCCGTTCAACATCCATGTGCTATCGTCGAAACACTGACACTGGTGAAATGGACGGTCCGGTAGGCGACTGCACATACGGGACGGAAATGGAGGGTGCTCATGCTCCGCAGGGTCTAGACGACGTCAATGGATAAACGGCAGTGCCACACCTGATAGGCGCTACCACTAGCCACGAATGCCTGGAAAGTCAGCCTGAAGGAAGATGGTGGCGTGCAAGCTTTGGTCGATGACTAAGCAGGTCAATTCTGTGACGATCAAAGGTGTTGGTTACGAGGTCCTTGCGTCTTCACCCCCTCCATGCACAACTTACTTAGGGTTTGATCTCGCTCCTCTTCCTTTCGAAAGCTCTAGAGCACAGCCTGATGGACAGGGTATCGTTCGGCTTTTGGCCGTGTTGGCCGACGTTCTGCTGGTCTAGCAGCGGCTTGGCATTTCGGCTTCCATCACATCTAACCCAACGCGCACGACGAGTGAATTTGGCAGTTACGCTGGCGTCGGCGCCTTGCCCTGTGCTGTTATGCATGACTGGGTTCCGAAAGAATGTCGTTCGAGCGCCACTGGGGCTTTGGCAGTGCGTATCGTCACATATCACTGTCCGCAAAAATTGATGAGAAGCTGTCGCCTCACATACCTGCAGCGTCCGATATGATGGAAGCGATAACGTCGGCCCTGCTTTGTAAGCATTTCGGTCTCGTCCGCTACGGAACTGAGCCCGCTCAACGTTACACGTGTAACGTCAACCACGCTCTCTCGTTATCG